>JAESVK010070167.1:0-18448 GCA_017140935.1 Hamamelis virginiana
AAATTTACTATTAGAAAATTTACTATTCAAAATTTTGGGGTCTCACACCAAGCCTTATCAAAAGTGGGTTAAGGCTGATGAGATGGCGCGGTGTTACATTTTGGCTTCTATAACAAATGTTCTACAACATCAGCATCAGTCTATGCCCACAGCGTATGACATAATGTTTAATCTCAAAGAAATGTTTGGGAATCAGACTCGTGCTGCTAGGCAAACTGCTATGAAACATCTGTTGACCACTACCATGGCTGAAGGGACCCCAGTAAGGGATCATGTTCTGAAAATGGTCGGTCTTCTGAATGAACTAGAGATCCTTGGATCTGATATTGATGGCGATACCCAGGTCGATATTATTCTCCAATCGCTGCCAGATTCTTTTAAGCAATTCTGCCTGAATTATAACATGAATAATCTTCATTATTCATTGGCACAACTGCTTAAAGAACTCATGTTAGCTGATGGCCTCATCAAAAAGTCATCTACTGCACTAGTGACTGAAAAAAGTTCTACTTCTAAGCCGAAAGGTAACAGGAAGAAGAAAAAGGTTCATAAACAGGGTAAAGTTCCTCAGGCAGTTCATGGGCCTCAAGGTGGAGTGAAAAAGCCCAAGGGCAAGTGTTTTCACTGCAAGCAATCAGGGCATTGGAAGAAGCAGTGTCCAGTTTATCTCAGCAAAATGAACAACCAAGGTAAATCTATTTCACTAGTTGTTGAGACAGGTTTATCGGTGTTATCTACCAGTACCTGGTGTGTAGATATAGGAGCCACTAACCATGTTTTCAATTCTTTGCAGGGGTTCCAGGAAACCAGACAGCTTAGTGATGGGGAGATTTATCTTCATATGGGCAATGCTACGAAAGTGGCAGCAGTTGCAATTGGAGATTTTTATTTAAATTTTGGTAGAGACATAATTTTGATATTAAAGGATTGTCTTTATGTACCTTCCATTAGAAAGAATTTGGTTTTGGTTTCTAGTTTGGTTAAAGACGGATATTCTATTTATTTTGATAATTTAGTGACTATTAAATTTAATAAAAGTTTTATCTGTTCTGGTTCATTAGTAGATGATCTTTATATTATTAATCCTGTCTCTCCAACACTGCAACTTAATGAATTGAATAACACTAATTGTTTATCATGTAAGAGAAAGGAACCTTCTGAAATGAACCAAACATATCTTTGGCACTTACGCCTAGGTCATATTAATCTAAAACGGATTTCAAGACTGGTTCAAAATGGACCATTAGGTTCATTAAAAGTGAAGGCACTTCCAGTCTGTGAATCCTGCTTAAAATGTAAGATGATCAAGCGGCCTTTTTCGGCCAAAGGCTATAGAGCCAAAGAACAATTGGAATTGGTTCACTCTGATTTGTGTGGACCCATGACTATCCAGGCAAGAGGTGGCTTTGAGTACTCTATGGCCTTCATTGATGACTACTCAAGGTATGGATACATTTATTTGATGCACCGTAAGTCCGAAGCTTTTGAGAAATTCAAAGAGTATAGGGCGAAAATGAAGAAGCGTCTGGGTAAATGTTCAAGACACTACGATCTGATCGTGGTGGTGAGTACCTCTTAGGAGAGTTTACTGATTACTTATCAGTAGAGGAGATTACATCCCAGCTGTCTGCACCTCGTACACCACAAAAAAATGGTGTAGCAGAAAGAAGGAACATGACTCTTATGGATATGGTGAGATCTAGGATGAGTTATTCAGATTTACCTGATTCATTTTGGGGATATGCACTTGAAACAACAGTATATATTCTGAACTTGGTACCAACTAAGTCGATACCAACTAAGTCAGTACCCACTACTCCCATAGAACTTTGGACTCGGGCGTAAGCCTAGCCTGAGACATGTTCGGATTTGGGGTAGTCCAGCACATGTGCTGAAAGGGAAAACAAATAAGTTGGAATCAAGAACAAAAGTTTGTTTGCTTATTGGATATCCTAGAGGAACAAAAGGTGGTTTATTCTATAGTCCTAAGGATCAGAAGGTTATTGTTAGCACCAATGCTCGATTCTTAGAAGAAGACTATGTAATGAACCACAAGCCTAGAAGTAGAATGTTCTAGAAGAATTGAGAGGAGATAGACTAGTACAAACTTCTTCAATACCTGTAGTACAAGAGGAAACACCACATGAAAGTGTTCTTGATATCCCATTGCCTCGTCGTAGTGGAAGGATTGTTGAGACTCGTGCTGATACTGAACCTTGTGGTACTACCATCAACATGCCGGTTTCACAACCAGAGTAGCATGTCCATGATGGTACACAAGGATCAACATCTGCACAGCGTACTGATTGAACCACAATCATACCTTCAACTATGGTATTACTGTGTTCCCTTATTTAATAGTTACGTAATAAACAACCTAATTTTAATAAAAACCGTGTACCTTGCCTAATTTCTCCCTTTGTAAGAATTTGTACAGCTGAATAGGTACAAAGCCGTCTTTCGTAATGACGTCCCAAAAGCACAAAAAGGAAACATTCGCGATAAAGCTATCAAGGCAATGAAGTCCGGATCACGTCAGAAGAAAGTCTGCATTCACCAAGCCAAAACCAACATGACTATCGATAGCCAAGATTCGCTATCGATAGAACTTCTATCGATAGACAAATCTCGCTATCGATAGACATAAGGCGGCTGTGGGCTATTCTAGATATTTTGAGATATTTAAGGGGCAATTTAGTCTTTTTGTAAATGAGTCTATATATAGAAGTGTTTATGTGACTTTAAGAGGGTTCAAGACTTTTGCTCTGAATCATTACTCTGCTATTTTAATTAGACTTCAAGTTACAGTTTAATTTCGCATTTTATTCGGCAGTTTACTTTTTCAGCAATTTCCAATTTCTGCAATTTTTATTTTCAATGCCTGGCTCAATTCTCACTTGAGGATTGTTCTTTAAATATACAGTCTTTACTTTCAGTACTTTACTTTTCTGCAATTTTCCCTTTTTATGCATGGCTCAATTTTCACTTGAGAATTGTTCTTTACTTTTTCTGTCATTTTCTTTATTTACTTAAGCCCTTTTCTTTATTTATTTCAGCCATTTTCTTTATTTATTTTTGCCATTTTCTTTATTTATTTCTGTCATTTTCCTTATTTCTTCAGTCATTTAATTACTGCTTTTATTTTACTTTTCCATCCCGTGAACCCTTAGAGCTTGTCATGGATAAAGGATATTCTCCTCCATTGATGTGTAGCTAATACTCCAAGCTTGGGTGAGGATGAAGTTGGATTCGTTATACAATCCTATTTTATAAACATCCATCTATTTGTATTATGTGATTGCATAGTTGTGAAGGTTTTACCGCACATTATCGCTAAATATAATATCATATAATTGTACATCTGTGATTGCAATTATATAATTATGCAATGGTTCTTATTGGTATGAATACAAACCAGCATGCTTTATTCCTCATTTAAGGTGGATAGCGATATTCCATTCTTTTCAAGGATAAACCTGCCGGTCCTGTATTCATAATCTTTTTGGGACTTCCTTCTTGTAGTTGGAAGAACCATCATACATAATTACTATATTGAGGATTTTATAATATAAATTGTATAATTGATATTCAATGGGCTTCTCACCCAAGTTCCGCTCATTCCACCAAATTAATTGCGTTTTTAACTAGCTTTATTAAAATACTGCATTTTCGCTTCGACCCAATCGGAGCACTTTCCACCATCAAACGTAATTTGACAATATTCTTTCAACTTAATTAATTCTAAAAAGTCTTTTATTATAAACCTGCATTTCCTAGTGGTTCGACACCCGTGCTCACTAGTCGCAATCGAATTGAGATTAACAGTCACGCGGTTTTATAAATTAATTAATCTTGATCACTGACAAGGAATAATCTCCCTTGTCTCTGAAGCGATCACGTACCACTGATAGTGCACAGCCACAGGAAGTGTCTCGTCGTAGTGGGAGGGTTATTCGTCGACCTTTACGGTATACGCTCTAAGGAGAGTCATATGACAGGATCCCTGATGAGCTAGATACTGATCCCTGTAACTATGATGAAACACTTAAAGATAAAGATGCAGATCTTTGGCAAAAGGCTATGAAATCTGAGATGGAGTACATGTACTCTAATCAGGTCTGGGATCTTATAGAACCACCTGAAGGGATAAAACCCATCGGATGCAAGTAGATCTACAAGAAAAAGAGAGGAGCAGATGGAAAGGTTGAAACCTTTAAGGCTAGGCTTGTAGCAAAAGGGTTTGCTCAGAAAGAAGGGATCGATTATGAGGAAACTTTTTCGCCAGTAGCCATGCTTAAGTCTATCCGGATTCTCTTATCCATTGCAGCTCATTTCAATTATGAAATTTGGCAAATGGATGTCAAGACAACATTTCTTAATGGGTATCTTGACGAGTGCATCTATATTATGCAACCAGAAGGTTTTATAGAAAATGGTCAAAAGCACATGTTGTGCAAGCTTAAGAAATCCATATATATACTTAAGCAATCATCTAGGTCTTAGAATACTCGTTTTGATCAAGCCATTAAATCTTATGGGTTTGATCAATGTCCTGATGAGTCATGTGTGTACAAAAAGTGTGATGGAAGCGTGGTGGTGTTCTTAGTACTATATGTGGATGATATCTTGCTCATTGGAAATGATGTAGGGGTGTTATCTTCAGTAAAGGTATGGTTATCCAGCCAGTTTGATATGAAAGACTTGGGAGAAGCCAGTCACATTCTTGGGGTTAAGCTTTTGCGAGATCGCAAGCAAATGATGTTGGGTTTATCACAAGCTACTTATATCAATCAGATTCTTGCCCGCTTTAGCATGCAGGATTCCAAGAAAGGTTTTCTTCCTTTCAGACATGGAATCACTCTATCCAATGATCAGTGTCCCAAAACATCAGATGAGATAGAGAAGATGAAGGCAGTTCCTTATGCATCTGTAGTAGGAAGCCTCATGCACTACAACAAATTGGCTCTTTTGCAACAATTTTTTTTGTCGCAAAAAGTTTCAAATTCGTCGCAAATTATCATTTGCGACAAAAATGAGTTCGTCATCAAGTTGTCACTAGAAGCTCGTCACAGAAACTATATAGCGACAAAAGTTAGGTCTTGTCACAAAACATAAACTATTAGTGACAAAATTGTTGTCGTTCCAAAAAGTATACTATTAGCGACAAAATTATTGGCGACATGTAGGTAAATTTTTAACGACACTTTTTTAATCGTCGTGAAAACTATATTATTAGTGACAAATTAATAATCATCACCAAAAAGAGACTTTTTGCGACAAATTTATTAGCAACAAAAAAAATATATATATTAGCAACAACATTATATATGTCACAAATTGTAACCTATTAGCAACAAACTTATAATTGTTGCCGAATATTTAATTTTTATGACAAATGGTTTTTGTTGCTAAATATTTGTAATTTTGTCCCAGATATGATAAAAATCTTGTCCCAAATACCAACAAAACATACCATTTTGCATATTTTTCCGACAAAAAGTATTATCGCAAATACTTGTATGTCATCAAAATAGTAAGCAATTGTGACAACAAATTTAAATTTATTTTTGTCACAAATGGTACATAATTTCACTACAAAAAATCGAAAATTTAATGACGAACAAAATTGTCACTAAAACTCAATTCCATCATCACTAAAGGTCTTTAGTGACGATATGAGGAGCATCACCCTGGCGTCGCTGTAACTCGGTCACAAAAGAGTAATTATATTTTTTTGTATAACTTGCTATTAACTCAAAAAATTCTTATATAACAAGCATTTAAATCACAAATAATTAATAGCTAAATCTATATATATTTAATTAAAAAAAAAACCCTCAATAAACTTAAACAAATTTCATCAATATTGAATTAAAATAATGAAAAATGTACACAAGTAATTTAGGAAAATACAAACATTGTCTAAAAGTTAATAAATATCCTTGAACATTCCACATTGTTGATAAAAATTATAGCAAAATTAATAAAAAAAAAAAAAAAAAGTGTATTCTGCTTCAATTGTCCATTGTTTCCTTCAAGTTAACCTCTGCATAATAACTGCAAAATTAAAGAAAAAAAATTAGTATACTAAGTAAACATATGCAATGTGCAAAATACATTCATGTCATCAATAATAGTGACAAAGCTCAACTTAAGCATATGGTAAAACCAATTCCATATACTAATTAGAACATTTTCTATATTGATACATATATTATTTCCTATATTGATATGAATAGTAAAACCAATTCCATATACTGATTAGAAGAATTATGTAGTCATCTACTTTCAAAGTTTTCCAAAAAGAATTCCCACACATTGAGATTAATATAATACTAAGTGCTAGAATGCAAAAATATCAAAAAGAATTCCTACACATTGAGAGGTCACTATGTGACTGAATAAACAGTAAAATAATCCAAAATTAATATGAAAAAAAGCAAAAAGTTAAGAAAAGACTGACCGTTGCTAGAAGTTTTAGTTCAGGAAGCCTTTTCTTTTAGAAACTTTAGTTCATAAAGACTCATTTCTATGGGTTTATTTTTTTTATTTTATTTTTTTATAAGTAAACATCTATTAAAATAAAGTTTCAAAAGACTAGAAACAAAATGCATACAGAGAGTATACAAAAGAAAACCATTAAATATATATAAAATAATATTTAGAAAACACATTGTTGGATTAGACAAATTTCTTATGAATATCATGCTCGCAAAAAATTAGAGCAATCAAACGGTTAATTTTTGAATAATGATTATAGAATATTAGTGATATTTTTAAAGAACAAATTAGACAATTTTTCATATTGCCAATTTTAAAAAACCGACCGTTGGATTTCTATGATTTTTGACAATATGATATTCATAAGAAGTTTGTTCAATTCAACAGTAGATTTTTAGAAATATCTCGTATAGTTAGCCATGCACATGTGACTTGAGCTAGTAAATTACAAGGTGCACTTAGTACAAAATTGAATAAGGTTACTTGATTAGAGCCAATCACCAATGACATTTAGAAAAACTCACCGTTGGATTAGATAAACACATTTGACACCACTACCGAGAGGTCCACATAGTGAAAAGATTTTATCGAAAATACAAAACTACTCCGAACACAGTGAAAACACTCTAGCACAGTGAAAATACCCAACACAGTGAAAATAACCTAATACAGTGAAAAAACACACCACAGTAAAATTACCTAACATAGTGAAAACACTCGGTATAGTATTTTTAATTTGTATTTTCACTGTGTTGGGTATTTTCACTGTGTGGAGTGTTTTCACTGTGTTTGGGGCAATTTCGTTTTTTCGACAAAATATTTTCACTACGTAGACATCTCGGTAAACTTGAGAGATTTGAGGGACTTCTTGGTATTTGCCCCTAATATTATCAAGTTTTTATTTTATTTTATTTTATTTTGATAATACTTAATTAATTTTTGTTTTGATAACATTTAAAACTTTATACCACGAGGTCCAATTTTTGAAAATAACAAGTTCTAAATTCCAAAAATTTAGAACATCTAATCCAATTTTCTTTTTGTTATGTTTAGAGAATATTATCCAAAAATTCATGAATTTAAAACTTTATACCACGATGTCTAATTTTATACCATAAGTTCCTTTAAGATTTCAAATTTTTTATTTGTTATATTAACAATACCTTTAAATAAAATGCTTATATCAAGGATTTATAGGTATGTTTAAAAAAAAAAAAAATCCTTATTGCAATGATTAATTAAGTCATTTTTCATTTTGCGACAACTTCAACCAATGTCGCTAAAACACACTTTTAGTGACAACTTAATCAATCATTGCAAAAACTTTTTGCAAAAAAGTACAAGCTTGTCATTAAATGGCACTGTTTTGCGACCCATTCAAAATTTCATCGCTAAATGGTACTTTTGTGACAAAGTTTTTGCTTGTCGCAATTAATCACTTTTGGCAACGATATTGACTTTCATCGTAAAAAATGACTATTGCGACAAAAACATAAGTTTGTAACAATATGTCACTTTTTTGTGACACATTTGTAATTTTGTCGCTACAAGTCATTTTTTGGCGACAAAATTAGTCATTGTCACAAAACATTATTTTTAGTTACAAAAATTTGATCGTTGCCGATAGAGATATTTAGCGACACACTAATAGATTTGTCACAACAAATCCGTTTTCGTGACAAATCCTAATTTTGTTGTAATATATCATTTTTTGCAACAAACATATTTGTCGCAAATATAATAAAAAAAAAATTCGTATAAATTAATATTCACACTTATTTGCGACATCAATAATTTTGTTGCAAAAGGTTTTTTGCGACAACAATTAGCGACAAAATTATAGAATTTGTTGCAAAAATGGTTTCCCACCAATTTTTTGGTGGGAATTTTTTGGTGGGAAAGTATTTGCGACAATAATTAGCGACAACATAATATTTTTGTTGCAAAGAAATGTTGTTTTGGTACTTCTTAGCCACAAAATGAATTATTGTCGCAAAATATAGTCTTTTGCGACAAAAAAAAATTTGTCGCAAAAAAATTTGTTGCAAAATGGTCAATTTGTTGTAGTGATGTATGCAATGCTTTGCACTAGACCTGAAATCTGCTTTGCTGTTGGCATGGTCAGCAGATATCAGTCTAACCCTGGGCAAGAACATTGGACAGCGGTAAAACATATAATCAAGTACCTAAAAAGGACTAGAGATTATATGTTGGTTTACCAGGCAGATAGTCTAATACCCTTAGGGTACACAGACTCAAACTTCCAGTCAGATAAAGATTCCAGAAAGTCTACCTCTGGTTATGTGTTTACCCTAGGGGGTGGAGCCATTAGTTGGAGGAGCATCAAACAATCTTGCATTGCTGATTCCACCATGGAGGCCGAATATGTGGCAGCCAAGGAGGCAGTTTGGCTCAGAAACTTCCTATTGGATCTAGGAGTGGTTCCTTCAATGCAATTGGCTATTACACTTTACTGTGATAATAGTGGAGCAATTGCTAACTCAAAGGAACCTAGGACCCATAAGAAGGGAAAACACATTGAGCGCAAGTATCATCTGATTAGAGATATTGTGCAAAGAGGAGATGTAGTGGTGACCAAGATAGCATCAGCAGACAACCTGACTGATCCTTTTACAAAGAGCTTACCAGCTAAGACTTTTGATAGACATGTAGAGGGAATGAGAGTGAGATGTGTGGCATCATGGCTTTGAGTCTAAGTGGGAGATTGTTAGGGCTATATACTAAAAGCCATGTTTTTATGTAATAGACCTTAGTATTTATTTATTAATGAATTCTGATATTGTATTTTAAATGAGAATATGTATGAGCTATGTTTGCATTATATTATCTTCTAATGTTATGCATGTGTGTCTTTTTATTCTACATAGTAGATGATCTGGTGTGTAGAGTTCGGCTTACACACAAAAGATCAGATCATCAGTTCTTGTAGAATATAAGTTTATTGTTCACAATCTGAGATAGAGTTGGACACACCATCGGTAAGATTGTAGCACATGATTTCAGTAGGTCTGTCTTGACTACAGGGAATGGTTTAGTTCCAACTTCTTGTGCTAGTACACTTGTGTGTATTGAACGGGACCGTATTGAGGTAATTATTTTATACTGACACATAAAATAATTAATACCTCATGGTTATTATGAATTCTTATACTCTTAATCCCGAAATAATTAATGGACACATGCATTTATTGTTAGTTATTTTGATTCATAAAGAGTGAGATCTTTATAGGTCAATAATCTCGTGGAGTTGGATAACTGCATTAATTGTATGGTGAATATTTATTATTGACAGAATCCACGTCCTGGTATAGGGATTGATGATACCCCCTTGAGGATACTTATAAGTTTTGATTATGTCAAACCCTGCAGGTGGATTTTGTATCCGACATATCAAATAAGTTAAGTGGAAGGTCTTAAGGAGATTGATAGATGTTGATTAAATAATATTGTTAGTAATTTAATTTAATCAACGAGTATCTGTAATCTTAACGTGGGAAGATTAATAAGTATTTAATAACAAAGAGCTCGAAATTTAATTTCGAATAAGCTAGCTAGGGAGTGCAGTTATAATTCTTTAGTGGAATGAATTATAATTAATGTAAATAGGTTTTAATATTTACATTGGGAGCCCGAAACTTATTTGCCTTTAAATCCCTACCGTAGCATATATATATGCCATGTTGGGCAGCCACTAGGTTAAGATAAAATATTTTTTCTAAACCCTAGAGGCAGCCGCCCATCAAAGAGAGCACATAGAGAGCCACTCTCTCTTCACGTTCTGACAGTGAGGAATACGGTAGAAGGCTTAAAGGGATCGAGCAGTGATCAACCGTTCGTGATTTTTGAGATTAATCCAGACATATCTCAAGGTACAGATTCTTCTCTTTATGTTAATGGATTCAGATTTTTTTTGTGGCATAATCTATAAGTACTATCACGAGTTCATGGGATTTCCGCTCCCAGCAATGATGCCATTACATAAACAGAGATCCATGGTGACGATGGTATTGGATCTAGCTATTTGATGATTTCATGCAAAGTTGCTTCTTCAATTTCCAGTATATGCCATGGTGATCGCTCCCATTTTCTTTGATGGACCCATTATCAGCATCAAAATTGGACAAAAATTAAGTGAATGCAATGTTGCACCAAAATGATGTCATTATATGTGGGAGTCAATTCAGGTCGGCTTGGAATTGAAAGTTCCATTACGTGAGATTGGGTTACTCACCCAGGTCAAGCTAACACTTTTACTGATTCCCGTTAATTCATAAAGGAACAGCTCTATATAGTTCATCATACTAACCGGCAACCACTAACACAGATCAGCCCGACTAATCCAATCGAGCAACAGTGCTGGAAGTTGATACTTGGCACAAATAGTAGACAATCATATGCTTTAGCAGAAATGAGCCATATAAATCAAGAGAATTGTAAGAATAAATACACATAGCCAACTGCATGTATTTTTTTTTTTTTTTTCATTATATAAGATAATATGACAATACTGATTCAATCTCTTGTATCACATTCACCCTTCACAGTTTTCTGTACATGTGGAAATATTCAGGTCTCACTACTATACGCTTGAATAGAAAGCATAAAATGAATACATACTCAAAAGGTATATTCCCAAGGTGCTAACTATTGGTTCACTTCATTTCCCTGTATCCATTAATTCTCCATTCTAATTCCGTCCATTTAACCACCATGGATATTTCAAGCTAGTAGTTATTCAGAGTTCCCTTAAGTTCTTCCTTTTCTGGGTGTTGCCACCCAAACTCTTTCCTCGTGGATCTTATATCAAATATAAATGGGGCTCTGTCAAGCAAGAATCAGTCATTGATGGATTCCATCAATTGATTATGCTGACAGATTTTAAAACCAAGCTGTATGGCATCTTCATAGTTTGGAACAAGTAATTTTGTGTCCACAACACTGCTTTCATTTCCCTGTATCCA
Source organism: Hamamelis virginiana (assembly GCA_017140935.1). Taxonomy (NCBI): domain Eukaryota; kingdom Viridiplantae; phylum Streptophyta; class Magnoliopsida; order Saxifragales; family Hamamelidaceae; genus Hamamelis; species Hamamelis virginiana. The sequence goes on from JAESVK010070167.1 coordinate 11,484, forward strand.
TCCCACATGTATAACCTTCATGTGGAAGAGAGAGAGAGCGCTAACCTGTGAGTCTGAGGAATGCGTGAAGGATGCAGCTATTCCAGATCTGAGGTCGGCGAGGAGAGAGAGAGAAGAAGGGGGCGAGGTGACGTCCAGCGAGGAGAGAGAGAGAGAGAAGAAGGGCTGTTGCTCAAAAATATCATGGAGAGGAGAGAGAGAGAGAGAAGAATGGCTGCTGTTGCTGCTAAAAAATGAGAAGATAGAGGAGTGAGAGTGAGAAGAAGGGAGCGCGAAGTCTCAGAAATTTACTCTGATTTTTTTTTTTTTTTTGAAACCTGTGTGCCTCTGCTTTGATATTGGCCATTCATAATATCTCACGGCTGGTATTTTAGAGCCGGATATATGTTACACACAGCCGACCGTGTAGTAGAATTCCTTTTATATATATATATATATATATATATATATATATGTTTAGACTATAATAGTGATAAAATGCGATAATTTTAATTAAATTCCTCCTCAGTTGGGAAGGCCAAATTATTATAATAATAATACTTAAAATGTTAAAATCAAGCTTGGGTTGGCCGATTTAGCCCTCGTAGTGAGACGCGTAGGGCACAATGTTGGCCTGGGCTGAATTTAGCCCAGCCTGTCCCAAAATCACAAATTACTCTTAAGAACTGCAGTTGTAAACTAGTCAGATTGAGCTGCAGGTTGTTTTTGTTTGACTTGAAAAATTAAGCACCTCAAAAATAAGATTTGAGTTTAGCTTCTTTATTTTACAAATGAGCTTTTTATTGAATGAAGTTCAAATAAATTGATTATTTAACATATTAATAAACTTATCGAATGAAGTTCAAATAAATTGATTATATATATATATATGTTTAGACTAACAGGTATTAATATTTACTTCTAGTTTACTTTATGAACAAGTTCGAATGAATTTTTTGTTGAATTGATCTTAAGTAAAGCTCAAGTATATATCTTAAATCATATAGCAGCATTAGTCAAAATTATTTAAAAATCTTACTTTACTCCCCTAAACTTCATTATATATAGCATATGTTAATACCTTTTTTTTTCTTGTTTTTTTTTTTTTTAAAAAAAAAAAAAAAAAAAAAGCAGAACACAAGGTAAATACATATACACGCGCAGACACTTTCACGGGCATTAGTTTTACCCAAATATTACCTTTAGAAGGGCCTAATTTTCGAAAGGGTGATATAACTTTTGAAGCTAGGATCGACAAGTGCATTATATTAATATCTGTTTGGGGAGTCATATTGAACACTTTCAAAATCTAATCCTTCTAGTATCTCATCTTTAAGCTCCAAAATACTTTTGCAGTGCATCTTATACCCAGTATAGCACATATATCACAATATCACCCTTCATATTGCTATTTGTAAATAAATCCTTTGTCATGCTTTTCAGCCAGAAATTATTTCAAATCCTTGATGCAATGAACTCATCAATATAAACCTCAAAATCTTCCTTTGTAGTGTTGTTGAGCATTTGAAATATATTTTAAAAAAATAACAAAGAAAATAAGAAGAAGAAGAAGAAACAAGATCTTTATGGATGGAACAGTCGATGCATATATATAGCCCAGAATTCAGAAGACAGCAACTATAAAGTGGTGAAGCAAATATACACTGCTATCTATAAGAATTAATGAATCCTTAGAGAGCCAGCCACACAGCAACATTATTTTTCTTTTTCTTTTTTTCTTTTTTTGCGAGAGGATATACATCGATAGAGTTGTTTTTTTTTTTTTTGCGAGAGGATTTACATCAATAGAATTAGTGGTTAGTTGTTAATGGAGAGAGAAGCAACAAATGGACTAAGAAGTGTAGTTGTTAATCATAAACCTTGTGATTTAAATAATAATCACAACCAGTAATGAGACTAGGCATCTCATTTGTTAAGGTTGTAGTATATAAATCACTATTTGATATGAAATCTCTAATATCAAAGTGTAAGACTTTGAATTGATATACTAGTGTACTTGGTGCACTGAGGACAATGGGAATCACATTACATTAAATTTACTGTCCTTAGTAATGTGAATATCATAAATGCTAATTTACAATATATTGCTCTTAATCCTGAGAGAAAAATGAACTCTAATTCTTTACTTTAGTTACTTTGATATACTAATAAGTGAGGTCTCTGAGATTAATATTTCGGTATCTTGGGTAGCTAGGGTTTGGGATTAAGAGAACATTATTAATCAAGATGAAATCTACCATCTCTTACATAAAGAGAGTAAATGCTCCCTTGTGCGAATTGAATATTTAATTACTGATACTGCGTAGTCATTTTACTAAAAGGTTTACTAATTAAAATGTAATTATTAATTAAAGGATTGTTAATTAGGTCACAAGGAATAATAAGAAATAAGAATATATTTTTTGGACAGTAAAGGTTTATACTTTACAATATATTTTTATGAGCATTAGTTAGTAGAGGAGAATTATTATAATTATTTAGCATCATTGGGGTCCATTTATAATTTGCTAAATTAGAGTACAATAATTATTATTTGGTGAAATTAAAAATTATTTATTAATCACTAATTAAAATCAAGTGTTAATTGGTTGATTATTGACCAATAGGAGCCAAATTAGAAATAATCCCCCTTGAGTTCCACTTCTAGTCCTAATTGGAATATGAAAGAGAGAATGAGGAGAGCAATATAAGAAGAGGGAAACCCTCCTAGGGCTGGCTGCACTAGGTCATGCTTTCCTCTTGATTTCTTTGTGAGCCCACTTTCTCTCTCTCTCTCTCAAGCTTCTAAGGATCATAAGAGTGAAAAATCAATGAGTGCTCAACCCCTTCTTCTCAATATAGTCTGTACAAAGACTCAAATGTATTTTCTTTTTGTTAAATCATGAAAGGAATATAAGTTAAAGTTTTGGATTTAAAAAAAAAAAAATAGCTTCCGCAAGGTTTTAGAAACCAACAATTGGTATCAAAGCCAACTCATGTTTTCTTCCATTGGTTTATGGTTCAATGGTGTGTTTTATTTCATGTTTGATGATTTAAATCATTAACTAGTGGGCTGTTCATGAATATTAAATAAATTCCAGCATGTTTATTTATTATTTTTACATGCTATATTTCATATATTTTGATGTGCGAATGAATGGATGGCATATAGTTTATATTTTTGGGTTTTAGAAACTCTAGAATGGATTTTTGTTCAACTAGAAGCAAAACCCTAATAAGGGTTGCCTCTATGGTGGACGGCCATCATGGGGAATATTTTTTTTTTTTCATAGTTGATGACAAAAAGAAGACCTAAGGGGATGGGGTGTACGGCCACTCTAGGGTTTGGGCTCCTAGAGTTGCCTATTATGGAAACTACCTAAACCCAAGAGTTTCCTATTTTCTGCCATTGGGTTTTCTAAACCCCAGTTGATTAAAATTATTTCCTTTAATATATATATATATATATATATAGAAAGGTCCATCAATGGTGATTGCATGGGGGTTTAATCAAATACTTATTATAGATTCGATTAAGGGTTGGTTTTATGTGTTTTTCATGCTTGAATAAATTTCTGCATGTTGTGTATGCATACTAACCCTTCAAGCATGTTGTGTAAAGGGCATCTTGAGCTTGAATTTCCCATGAAAGGGCAAGCCTTGGTGGTTTCCTTATGCCATGTTTGCTTTTATATTTTTATTATTTCATAGAATCTTGTAAATTCCATTATGGAATATAGGTTCATGATATAAAAATAGAATTAGGGTTTTCTTTTATTTGAAAGATAAAACTTGAAGAAGAAAAGAACACAAAAGGAGGCTTGGAGCTCGGAGGACATGACATCATGGAGAATTCATTCATGGAGTTTTTGACCACCATGGGAGAGATTTTTGAGGTCACGGCCAGCTGCTGTTTTTGACCTTATAGGGTTTGGCCATGAGAGAGAAAAGGGGCAAACATATTTTTTTATTATGTTTTATGCTTATATGATGATATATGGTTGCTAGCTTGTCTTATGATTTTAGGTTTTTTATGCATGTTTGGATGTTTAAAAAAAAACTTAATTTTAATTCATGGACAGCATACATGCATTAGCTAAATTACTTCATGACCAAGGTTTCCTTTTCCTTTTCTATTTTTGGGCAAGATATGCTATGAGTTATTTTTAGGAACTTTCTTAAAAGCTATGCGTTATTTTTTTGGAAACTTTCTTAAAATCAAATTAACTCTTTTTAAAAAAAAAAAAAAAAAAATTACAGCCCACTAATAAAAATTAAATAGGCCACTTAATGGGCCAGTTAGGGTACATTGGTGAGTGGGGCCCATTTAAGGATTCCGGGAAATTTTTTATTTAATAAATGTTTTCTTTTGGTTAAATGGAGTAATTTGAAAATCATTGCATGTATTTCAGGATTTTAATTTAAGTGTTAAATTAATTATTTTATTATTAAAATCCAAACTTTCAATAATCAAGTGGGAGAGGGATAAATTGTTTATTCCACGGTCTTCTATTGTAAGTTCATAGTAAAATGGGATGTGTACCTTGTGCCATCTTCGCGTGGTCTCCCTACGGAGGGTACATATTTTATCGGTTACAATATTGAACTCCTGAAAGGATAAAATTAAGCGAGACGGGGTGGGAATGATCTCCCTACGGAGGCATTACTCACAACGGTTATCGCTAAATTTTAAACGATGGGTAACACTTGACTAAAGTTAAAAGTAAGAGTCTCCCTACGGAGTTTTACTTTTTCCTTTAGAGACCAAGGGGTATCAGGAGTCATATTTACTTGGTATGAGATACCTAGATAGCAGTATATGATGAGAATTTTTATTTGCACCAATCAATATCTCATTTGATTTCCCTACGGAAACATGTTATATGGGGTTGGGATTCCGATGCAATCTTTTCATAAAATGGTTTGTAGAATCCATTATAATTAAATGAATGAATGCGATGTTATTATGTTCATATTCTTACGTATGAATTGTTATTTATTTATTTCAAATTTGAAAAATGACTTTCAATCCACTTGCATCCATCCTTGAAAAGAATAAATTAACTGGAAATAATTATGTGGACTGGAAGCATAATATGAACATTGTCTTACAAGCTGAGGGGTTCAAATATGTGCTCACAACGGAGTGTCCTGACTTACTAGGGCCAGGGCCAAATGCACCTATTGAGGATCAGGACAAATATGAGTGGTGGCAAAAGGCTGATAATATGGCTAAATGCTATATCATTACTTCCATGGAAAATGTTTTACAATATTAGCATCAGACTTATGCCACTGCTAGGGATGTCATGGTTAACCTAAAGGAAATGTTTGGATATCAGGCAGACTGCCATGAAAGCTCTAATGAACACCAAGATGAGTGAAGGAACTCTAGCAGCTGAACTTGTTTTGAAAATGATGGATTATCTCAACGTACTGGAGATCCTTGGTGGTGAAATTGACGGTCAATCTTAGGTTGATATTGACCTCGAGTCGCTGCCGGACTCTTTCAAACAATTCAAACTGAATTACAATATGAACAAAATGAATTTTTCTTTAGCTGAATTGATGAGTTCCTTGAAGGCAGTTAAGGGCATTATCAAAACTCAACCTGGTGTTCATATGACTGAAAAAGCTTCTTATTATAAATCCAAGGCTAAAGGCAATGAACAGAAGAAAAAGAAACTGAACCTTAGACATCCTAAAGATGGTAAAAATGTTTTTACTCCTACTAGGGGTATAGGCAAGGGAAAGAAAAGAAAAGCTCCCAAGGGAAAATGTTTCCACTGTGGGGTTGAGGGTCATTGGAAGCGAAATTGTCGAGATTATTTAGCAAGAAAAAAGGCCTTGAGTATGATTGAGTCACTTATTATTGAAGTTAGCTTTGTGGCTAATACTTCAGAGACTTGGTGTGTAGACTCCAGTGCGACTAATCACATTTGTAATTCGTTGCAGGTTTCAGAAAACCAGACGGCTGAGTGATGGGGAGACAGTGCTGAACTTAGGGTCGGAAGCAAAAGTTGCTGCTATGTTAGGGGGAGTCGTAGAATTAGTTTTTTCTAATAAAAAGACATTGGTTTTACTAGATTGCTTATTTGTGCCTACTATAAGGTATAATTTGATTTCAGTTTTTGCACTAAATAAATTTAGATATTCTTTTTTATTTGGATCTGAAGTTGTTATTAAAAAGAATGGTTCTTTTATTTGCTCAACAAGTTTAACCAATGGTCTTTATCTTATTACTCCTAATTCATATGAAATACATGACACATAAATGAATGAACCACCAAAGACTTTACCTTTAAAGAAAAAGTTTTCTTCTTCTAATTCAACACAACTTTGGCATATGAGGCTTAGTCATATTAATCTAAATAGGATATATAGACTGGTCAAGGAATGTATTTTACCTTCAGTAGTTGTCAAACCAATACCAGTTTGTAAATCTTGTTTAGAAGGTAAGATGACAAAGAGACCCTTTTCTTCAAAGGGCAACATGGCCAATAATGTGTTAGAATTAGTTCACACTGATGTATGTGGTCCCTTGAATATCAAAGCAAGACGAGGTTTTGAATACTTTGTCACTATCACTGATGATTACTCAAGATTTGGTTACATTTATCTATTGCACCACAAGTCCGAAGCTTTTGAAAAATTCAAAGAATTTAAGGCAGAAGCGGAAAAACAATTAGATAAAAATCTAAAAGCTCTTCGATCTGATTGAGGAGGAGAAAAACTCTCTAATGAATTCAAGGATCACTTATCTCAGAATATGATTATATCTCAGTTGTCTGCACCTGGCACACCTCAGCAGAATGGTGTAGCATAGAGAAGAAATAAGCTTTTTTTGGACATGGCAAGATCTATGTTGAGTTATTCAGACTTACCTTTATTTCTTTGGGGCTATGCCTTGGACACAGCGATGTATATTCTGAATGACGTTTGTGAGACCCCAAAATTTTGAATAGTAAATTTTCTAATAGTAAATT
>JAESVK010070168.1:209-17933 GCA_017140935.1 Hamamelis virginiana
CTGTAGTACAGCGTCATTGAATTACGTCATTAAACATAGTAAAAGCATTTTTAATCCAAAAACTGAATCAAGGTTGATTAATTTTTATTACTCCGTACTATTTAATTTCTAAAAAAGTAATTTAAGATAAATTTTAAAAATATTTTATTTTATTTTTATTAAAATAAAACAAATTCATATAAAATTGAATTTATCAAACATAAATAAAGCAAATTTGGATAAAAAGATAAAATAAAATAAAAACCACTCTAACTTTTTTTTTTCAAGCAACGAGATGTCCAAACTGTCAGAACCGGACTAATTGTTAACCTTATGAAGTACCTTGCCGAACTATTTTTTACTTAATGTTTAAACTTCAATACATATGTTCTTAATGTAAAAAATCTATACAAAATATAAAATTTTAAGGAAAATGATATTGGCGCTCCAAAGAGTGCAAACTGCATTCCACACTAACAATTATAAAGGAAAAGTTCCAACTTTGCCCTCATATTAAAATCCCACTAATTTTTATATATTATTATGTACTTCTGTAAAATTAGCTGTAAAAACAATTTTGAAAAATCAATCGTTGGATAAAATACTTGTCTTATGAATATCATGTTTGCCAAAAAAAACGATGATCCAGTGGTCGGTTTTTTTTTAAATCTGACTCAAAATAATGACATTTTGAAGAACAAAAAAATACAGTTTTTCAATTGATTTTTGTCCAAAATCGACCGTTGGATCATCATGATTTTTTGCAAACATGATGTTCATAAGAGGTGTGTCTAATCCACCAGTCAGTTTCTCAAAATATGATCTGCAACCGGCGTCATGAAAAACTGTGTTTTTTTTGTTATTCGGAATGTCATAATTTTAGCATTAGATTTTTCGAAAAACGACCGTTGGATTACCCTAATTTTGGGTATACATGACATTCATAAGATGATTATTTTATCGAACGGTCGATTTTTTAAAATTCACTTTGCAGCTGATTCTATGAAAGTACAGAATATATAAAAATTAGTGGAATTTTGAAATGAGAGAAAATTGGTCGTCATAACTGTTAGTGTGGAGCATGGTTGGTCCTGGGTGGAGCGCCAATATCATTAGCCAATTTTAATTAATCAGTAGAGTTATATATTCTAAAAAAATTCTCTCAAAAAGTATTTCAGATGAATTCAAGGTTAAAATAAGATTATCCACCAAATCATTTGAGATATATTTTAAAATTTTTAATATTTTAGATTATACAATATTTTTCTAAGTATATTCTTTTTATTGTACTCCCCTGTCCCATAAAGATAGTCCTCTATCAAAAAGTTACGCATATTAAGAAAACTCATTAATGGATTGATTTGTGATCTTTTTAACATTTGTTTTTCCAAAACTACACTTCTTATACAATTGCATGTGCAAGCCCGTTTCAACCTATAGTCCATAGAGGCCCAACTTTAGGGCCCTCCCAAATTTTTTTAAAAAAAATACCCCCTAAATCCCTTCACCGCCTTCTTCTCTCTGAGGGGGCATTTGGTAGGGGTTTTGACCGGTGGGTTCGGGGTTAGGCTTGAGATTCCATTGTTTGGATGGTGGGTTTGGGGTCAAAAAGGCAACCCGGTGGAGTGACGAAGACGGCCAACAAGGGGAATCTCAAACCTCTTCTCATCGTGGGTTTGAGCAATGAAACCCGGGAATGCATCACTCATATTTTGATATTGACGAGCGTATCCCTCCCTTTAAAGTTTATATAGTTTATATAATTCCATTTAAAGTTTATATATTCTTAAATGTGGAAAGCATTGATACGATTGCCAAATTTCAATTCAGAGACATGAATGGTACCCCATTTGATTACTTTTTTGACCATGACTCCCAAATGGGATAATGACAACCTCAAATAGAAACCCATTGGAGATGCTCCAAGTGACTAAATTCATCTTATAGGCTGAATGTGCATGCTCTGAAAAATCTATCCTAACCCCTAAATAGCTGGATTGAAGGTTGAGCTCAAAAAAAGCAATGGTAGCAGCACAGTAATTGCCTTCACCAACCCTTTCTTTTATTACTAATTTTATATAAAATTAGTCTCACACCTTAATTAACGATAATTTCATCCCATATCCAATAAACCATAGGGTGGAAAAGTGTGACAATCATTTTCCTAAACACATATGCTAACTATCAATTTGGCACTACCAGTGGTAACTCATAATTTCAAAATAAAATTTCAACACAAGAGCTCCTTATATTCAGAATCCGAGGTTCTTAAGACCACTCAAATTAACTTTATTTTCATGTTTTTCTGTTTGGGTGGGGGACCAATTAAGCATATCATACATGCCAAAAAGTACTGACAAACACAAAGCTAAAACACACACTGAGTTTTCCAATGTTTCAATCAAATCCATGTTGGTAAAGATTATAAATCAACAAAAAGAAAAAGAAAAAGTAAGTGGAATTGACCCATTGAATCATGACTATAATCACGTACTAGTTTGGTACTAAAAATCAATAGGGATGAAATTGGAGAAGTGGGCATTTTTTTAATGAATTTTTGCTTCTTATACAAAAATATTATAATATCCCAACAAAAACTTAAGAGAAGATTTTCCTTAAAGGAAAATAAATAAATAATATATGCATATACGGTAAAATGATCTAGTCAACTCTATAACTTTAACTAAAATCAGCTAATTAGAAATTCAAGCTTTTGGATTTTTTTTCACATGGAATCATGCATTAAGTGAAAGGAAATCCAATGGCTTGGATTTCTTAGTTGATTTCATTAAAGTCAGCTATAATTGACTAGATCATTTCTCTGCATATAGGTATGTATGTTGAAAGGAGAAGGCTGCATGATAGAATGGTTAATCTTGGTATATATCGAGAGAAAATTTTATAATTTTGACTTTCTAGTTTCTACCACTGAACAAATTACTAATAAGGTATTTTTGGACGTTAATCTATATAGAATCCAGTGGGGTCACCTGGCCTGTGCTCAATAATTAGCCTAGATTGAAATTTTAGGTATACCTCGATAGCTAAAAAAAACATTTAATTAAATTCAATCGTATAATCTCATTTATCAAAATTAATGGACAATGCAGTATAAAAATTGATTATATTTCTATAAGTCGCTAACATAAGTGTATAATACCACTAGATTAAAAAGTCTTTTTAACATAATAAATAAATAAAATAATTTGAATATCTCTAAGGATCTCATGGTATAAAATTGAATCACATGATATAAAACTCTAAATACAGGAACTTTTGAATAATTTTATTTTAAAAATGCATAATCTTTTAGAATGTATCAAGGAAAAGAATGATCCAAGTGAATGCTTTTAAACTCATGAAGTTATATATTTCTACTTTTCTAGCACACTTAATACATTGAACTAGATCAGTTTGATAGATTGATATGGAATTATAAACAGAGAAGAAAAAGGAGTAGTTACAGGTTCCTTGACACATTGTTTTTGCTCCTAATTTGACACACGGTTTGCAAAATCCAGCGAGCGTGCATCCATGTGATACGTATTTTCAGAAATTGATTGTTAGATTAGAGATTCTGCTTTTACACATTACATATGCCAAAAATCACATTAATCCAATAGTTGGTTTTTCAGAAAACCAACTATGAAAATTTCTCACAGTTTTTTACAGTTTATTTTAAAACTGTGATATTTTTGAAAAATTAGTTGTTGGATCAATGTGATTTTTGGTATATATGATGTGTATGAGTAGAATATCTAATCCAACGGTCGGTTTCTTAAAATATTATTCCACGCTGGGTTTTAAAAACTACATGTCAAATTCATAGTAAAAACTATGTGTCAAGGGAACCTGACCCAAATGATAAATGTCCGATCTTAGTATCCCGTTTAGGTCTCATGCAGATACATGGATCTCGTGCCTCCAAGTGTGTAGATGGAGGCATCAAAGGACCCATTTATCTGAGCAGGACCTAATTAAACAAGACTCTTGGGATGGGATGAATAGCATTGCCCAACAAAAAATTCATGCACACATACATATTACAAATCCATATTGTGATATCCAGTGTACATGTTCTCATATATTATTCTTGCTTAGCTCCCCTTGGATGAAGGCACTAGTTAATTAGAGCATATTCAGAGACAAATGAAGCCACCAATAGGTGCAGAGCCTACAACAGGAAATATATCTACTAGAGATCAAAGAGGAAGAAAAATAGGTATGTTATTCTTATGGTAGAACATCAATAAAAGCCTCATCTGATTCACCAAAAGTGACTCTGTTACTGCTATTCCCCTTGCCCACCAAGGCCTTCAAGCTAATGCTATTAACGAGTTCACCAGCCATGGACTATATATATAAAAATGTATATGGAACTGGTTTTTTAACAGAAAATTGGTTTCCTCTCTCTCTGTTCAAAGTTTGCACAAGCAGCAATTGACTCAACATCTCAAAATCAAAATGTAAAACTACCTGCCAGATAAAATGATCGACCTCTTCAACCGATAAGGAATGTACCATAACATGACTTTTTATTCATGTCTCATAGTGCAATAACATGAATTGTTTTCATACACAAACATGGGGATTCCCTTGATATAGTAGTGCAGTTTTTCTGAAGAAAACCCAAGGTTATAGCTACATATGATGTATCCCTTATAAGCATTGACATGATAGTAGTGCATTCCTTCCACACAGGCGAGGCCAGTGTCACAGCCTCACAGGTTTATATAGAAGTACAAAAATTAATGAACAAATTAAAAATATACATGCTAGAAATCCTCTTTCATCCAGTAGAAACAAATAGTGTCCTCATCATTCATGATTTGGCTCCCTTGGGATGAAAGCATTGGTTAGAGCAGATTCAGAGACAAATGAAGCCACCAGTAGGCGCAAAGCCTGCAATATAGAATATATTAACTATAGATCGACAGGGAGAATAATAGATATTATAATTAGCATTGACAGCATGCATGAGACTTTTACCAGCAGATTCGTGCCACCAATTGTTTGATAAAAAGTAAAAGAGATTTTTTAGAAGTAGAGGATTCCTCATTGAGAAAATTGATAGTACTCCTGGTAGTACTTGGTGGAAGGCACCATTGGGAAAGCTTGATCTGGATGTAAAGGTTTCATTTGGAGCCAGCTTTAAGTTGGGCAAATCATCCATTTTAATTAATGACTATACACCAAAGTGCTGCTAGACTTATTTGTATAATTAAATAAGTTAACTTACCTCCTCATTCCCCACATGTACAATCTGCTCCTCGACATCTTTTCTGGGTACCTTCAATTTATAGAGAACAGACTTTCCTGAGAATTGAGATACAGGTTTTATGACCAGATTATCAGTTATTATGAACATAGCTGGCCCTTCCACAAATCCTCCATCATTTGTATCTTCCTTGTAGTGTAATTTGGGATCAATGACAGTTAAATTTTCAGAAGGGATGAATCTTTCATCAATAGTCAATCTATAATAAGGATGAGAGGCTTCCTCAATGCCTAATGGCTGATTCTCGTATCGATAACCAGGGGCGACCTTGGGACTAACAAGCATTTCCTTGTGTTCGTCCGACTTCATGTAATACTCAGCATCAAGATCATTAACACTTGTATAAAGCTGATCTATGCATCCCTTTGAAGAGCTGCTACCTTGCATTTTTTTTAGTATATACCCAAGTGGAAGGGTAAGGAAACTGAAGAGTAAATCGACAAAGTCTTCCTGTGCTTCTGCATAACAAACCATGTTCCTAGATTTGCTGACGATAATCTTGACGCGAATCTTCCCATCCCCTTTTGATGCCTCGGGTTCTAATTGAGATTGAATATTAATAGAGCTTCCTCGATTGAAATCTTTCTTGATCAACTGGGGAACTGGTTCATGCTTCAACAGAGCTTCTGTCAAAGGTGTCTTTGATACTAATGAGCACTTTAGCAAATTCAACACCTGAAATTGAGAAACTAACAGTTCAAAAACTACAAATACATTATAATAACCAGTCATCAGGTACATTAATAACTTACCTTATCTGTTCCTATATCAAAAGTCCTATCCTCAATGGTGCTCCCATCCATGACCCCAAGCTCGGAAAGTAATGAAAGGCTTGCTGTGGTAGATGGGGGCATTACTTCTAACTTGTCACTTACTAAAAGTCGTGTCAATCCTTTAACAAAAACACCGCGATCTTGAATAGCAGAAACCATTTTTTTCTCTTGAGACATGGCTCCTTTGCAACTGAAAAGGGCACCCCAGTGATGATTCACTGACATACTTAGAAGCAGTATAATCCGAAAAAATTAAAAAGCACAAGAAAAATACCTGATGGGCTCATCAATGTCAATTTTAAGTTTTAGATTTCTGCAATGAGTTTCAGCCCCATTTCGTGGGCATAGCAACATGGTCTTGCATGCGTCTGTATGTAGACGCTGCACATCAAAATTCTCGACACTTCTATATAAATTGTTCATGCAACCGATGTCCACCGCTGGTGGTTGATTACGGGTGAGTCTGATGATAGTTCCCATTGGCATTGTCAAGAAACTGAAGAGAACATCGATAAAATCCACATCTGATTCAGCAAAAACAACTCTGTTGTTTTTGTCCACCAAGGCCTTCAAGCTAATGCTGTCAACATGTTTATCAGCCATGGATTCGTTTCTCCGTTTGAAGTTTGCAACCTGCCCACACGCTCAATAGTTGATTCAAGAAGCTTGTTTCTGATTGAAGCCTGTTGTTTCTTGAACTAACCATTGGATAAGAATTAACTGAAGAATCAACAAAAGCTCTTCTTTCTCTTCCTCAATGCAAAGAAAACTTCAAATTTTAATACACAAATTTGCAACTACTTAAAAAAAAAAAAAAAAAAAAAAGGGGAAAAGCTCATTGTTTATACAAATTGGTCCATGAGATTTAAGGACTTTATAAACAATTCAGAACCATGCAGTCATGCAGATGAGCCTTTTCATTATAAAGATACCTGGAACTTCCCATGGAAATGAAATCATTTCATTGTTTTCTTCATTTTACATATTTAACAGTATACATTGATCCATCTTCTAGAATGAAGTATTTATTAAGTAATGGATTCATAAGCTAATCAGCACAGGCAGCTAGCTTGTTAGATGTTTCAAGTCAATGTTTTGGTTCTTTTGCCATTTTCAATTGCTGCCCTGCTGCTTCTAAAACCCGAGCATAAAAACAGAATAGCAAATATTTGGGCTTTTCCACCAAATACTTTAGCATCTAGTTAAGAAAGGCTCTGTTCTGGTCTCTTCAGCATTAGCTTCCCAAATATTACAATCTACAATTAATATTTCAACTTACAAAAACTCAGTGGAAGAAAAATTTATGAACCACAAACAAATTAAATGGTGAATGAAGTAAAAATTGAACTATTCCATTATATATGTTCTTCATATAGTATGGACATTTTAGAAAAATCCTTTCTGTTTTTGGTAAAATTTGAAATCAGTGCATATTGTTGCTAGTATACATAGCATTCTTTAATTCTTCAGATTTCATGGAATTAAGGTTTCATCTTTTACTGGGTTCATTCTAGCTTAAGAATATATGCATTCAAATGCAGCAAATTCAAAATGAAATTGTCCCATTCCTCTGTAAATGCAAACATACCCTAATGCCATGTTTGTTTGCTGAGAGAACAAAAAAAAAAAATTGAAATAATATCTACCCAAAGATGAGTGAATCACAAAATGTAACCACTGAACCATAAATCTGCATACCAAACAAGTTAGAATTTAAGACCTCAAAATCAAAATAATTATAAACATAAAATACCTGACAGTATTAATTCTTCTATAATTTCACCACTTCACAGGCTTACCTCGCCCAAGCAATAGACTAAGACAGCGAGATGTGGAAATGTAAGGGTCAGTTATAAAGGAAAATAAGTAGAAGATGGTGGTTTGGTTCTAAGTGTAAAGTGAGAGACATTTGAGTCTGCATGTGGTGGTCCACCATATTTGCTTTTAGACATAGAATAATTCTTTCAGTTTGTGGCAAGTAAGGCAGAATGCACAGTGAATTAGTATCTCTCCAATCTTTTGAAAACAATTAATAGTCTGTTTGGGTTAGTTTTTTCTATCATTACTTTTGGATAATTATTTCTTCATATATTTTCTTAGAATTGTATTCAAATCATGTCTTTACATATCAAAATTTCTTTACTGAAAGTGATTATGGAAAAAGTTGGAGACTCCTAATTCTTGCCTCAATCAATTACATCATGAAAATTTTGCTGATCGATTATCGTATTATTCTACAAGTGGTCTAAAAATGATTATCACCCCATCTTCTAGATCTAGTGGAATTTTAAGCTTTAATTAAAAGTGATTTTAAGAGAAAGCAATGCAAATGAGTCCTAAATATATTGCAAATTTAGTGGCCAAAACAGTACTGTCTCATTACTCTTTTATAAGATCTTTAAGCCAACTGTTAGGTTATTTATCCCTTCCTTTCCCCTGTACACTCACCAAATGTTTAATATTATGTTAAACAGAGATTAAGAACTGTCCCTTTGTAAAGTGGCCCCAAATTAGATGGGATCCATCTAGTTTGAATTCATATATAGAAAAGTTAGATGGGAATAGTGGGACAATAGAATAGCATAGATACAAATGTTTTAACAGCCAATAATCTTGTAATTTGGTGGCATGTATCCTAGCTTTTAAGAGATAAATATCAAGTTGAAGCACATGGAAGTGTATTGATAATTTGATATTCACTTGTTAGTATTAAGAATCTGAGGACAAGAGTAGCCTCTACGCACTTAGCTTTAAAAAAAAAAAAAAAGGTGTTTTATAGCTTAACTGATTTTCCTTATCATCATTCTGAACAAAAAACTCCCCCCCTCCCACAAAAAAAAGGCAGGATGTGTATGTGTATATTAAAATCTTGTCCTAAATGGACAAATTAAAGGTTAAGTTCATAATAAGTCTCGTCGTACATATCATCACCGATGGAGATGAGATATTGGGTTTGAGTACATAAAAGGGCATTCATTTGTTAAAATTGAAATTTTGGAGCAAAAAATTAGTTTGTAATTTTAAGCGGAAAAAAAAAAAAAAAAAATTGCTGCCCACCACCACCTTCAATTGTTTTATCTCTTCTCTTACATGATTCAATGAGACTTACACCCGTCTCAATTCTTATAAGAGGTGATAAGAGAAGCTATGGATAATGTAATTAGACAATCATGCATTTGCCTAAACATATGACTTCTCTTTCTCTCAATGCGGCATTATGATCTGATTCTCATGATTTTAAGATATATAAGATCGAATTTGAGGGGAAAGCCCATATTCCGAGGCTTTGAAGACTACTAAATTAAGCATTATTTCATGTTGTCTGAAACCCAGGATTATAACTGTATTAATTGCATCGATCCCTTATATATATATATCGAAATGATTAGTCTCAGAGGTTGATATAGAAGTGCGAACAAAAATTCACACGTATACATATACATAGTAGAAATCCATATATATTTTGATAATTAACTAATTAATAAGTACTGATTGTGCTGGCTTTGGCTCCTCTGGGATGATGAAGGCACTGGTTAGAGCAGAATTAGAGATAAATGAAGCCACCAATAGGCGCGAAGCCTGTAACATAAAATATATATACCAGATATCAAAATGGAGAATAATACACACACACATTATATATATATATATATATATATGGTAGAATCTATTAGATTATCATAACCAAAAAGTTATTATAATTAGTAAATATTAATGTAATTAAGCTGATTTATTTAAAAATTAGATAGTAGTAAGCCAGTAAAAGAGTGGACTTAATCAGCCTAATCTAATTAAAATTTCAAAACAAACCCTAAGAAATTAAATTAAAGTTAATAAATTGGAATGTATAATTAGTTTTCATTGCAACTATTTTGAAGTTCTAGTAAATAACAACCATGCATGCTATTCCAACCGGCTATTTTACCAACTTTAGTTGAGATATGATGTATAGTTGACATCAATAAATATATTTAAAAAAAATTATAAAAAGACTCATGCACATGAACAATAGGTAAAATATGTGAGTGAAATAGATTTTTTGAATAAAAAAATGCTGACGGGATTCGTAGCAATGCTCTAAACTTAATCATATATATAAAAAAGTTAAACTTACCTCCAAATTCCCCACTTGTATGGTGCGCTCCTCAATATCATTAAACGGTACTTTCATATTCCGGAGACGACAAATTCCTGAAACCGGAGATATAGGTTTAACAGAGAGATCGTCGGTCACAGTGAACATCGCCGGTCCTTCAATAAACCCTCTTCCTTTTTTACCTTCCTTGATAGGAAATTTAGGATCCATGACACTTAAAACAGTGCCTGAATTTTTAGAATCATCTGTTGTAATACTGTCCTCAACAAATCTACTATTAAGCAAAAACCACTGTCCCCAGTAGTATGCAGGATTTGATGCCTCCTCAATATCTAATGGCTGATTCTCATAGCGAAAACTTGGTGGCACCTTGGGACTCAGTAGCATTGCCTTTTCGTTTTCTGATTTCATGAAGTTTTTGGCATCAAGGCAGTTGACACTTGAATAGAGGTTTTCTATGCATCCCTTCGAAGTAATGCTGTGGGCTTGCATTTTTTTAGCTATGTACCCAAGTGGAAGAGTGAGGAAACTGAAGAGTAAATCAATGAAGTCTTCTCCTGCTTCTGCATAACAAACCTTGTTCCTAGATTTGCTTACCATAATTTTGACACAAATTTTACCATCTTGCTTTAATTCTTCTCGTTTTAATTGAGGTTCAATCTGTGTTGGTGGTTTGTCCCTTAGAAGAGTTTCTGATAATGGTGTCTTTGATAGTAAAATGCTCTTGAGCAAATTCAAAACCTGGAAGAAACATTAGTAAGGCTGAGTTTTGATTAGGAGTGGCAAAATGCGACACAGCCCAAGAACACGACACAAACCGTACACGAAGATAGTGGGTTTAGGTTACTCCTAATCATGTTCGGGTCGACCCGCTTAACCCGTGTAATTAGGCGTATCAGTTTCATATCAACCCGTGTAACTTGAAATTGACCCGCTATGACCCGCCTAATATACGGGTTATGTTCATATCAATCCAACCCATATAACCCGCTTTTGACCTGCATAACTCATTTACCTATTTGGCATTTATTTATACTTTTTGGGATGTAACGTTGATTTCAGGTGGAAGACTATATTTTGAATATGATGGTTGTTGTCATAAGAACCTTTTTGGGATGCTTATTTTTAAGTTTTATGATTTTAATTTATAATTTCATTTTGGGATGATTTTAACTTATTTAGTATGATTTTCATTTTGGGATGTTTACTTAAATTTCATTGATAAACAAGTAATTTATATGATTTTTGATGTTTAAATATAAGTAAAAAAGTAAGCAGGTTCCTTTCAAGTTAATTGGGTTATAATCGTGTTGGTTTGGTCGTGTACTCGTGTTGACCTAAACATGACCCAATTATTAAATGGGTTATTTGGGTTAGGTTCGTGTCAACCCAATTATAAACATGTCGTTTTCGTGTTTGAATTTATGATCCAATTAATAAACAGGTGGTGTTCATGTTAACCCATATGCTCGAATACATGCCTCTCAACACGACACAAACCCAACCTGTTTACATGAATTGCCACTCCTAATTTTGATGTACTCTCATTTATAAAAAAAAAAATTAAAAAACATTGAAAATGACTTGCTTGATTTTATTTTCTTTCTAATTTTTAGAAATGAGAAGCAAGTTTTGTAGTAATAATGAATCATTTAATCTCAATTAAGCTTTAGATTACTAAAATTAATGTGTTTAAATAAATATATTAAAATTTAACAACTCAATTAACAATGATGATTAGGGTACATAATGATGGAACAATGATAGTTGTACCTAGAGTGGTGGTGGTTGTGTTGAGGTTGGTAAGGGAAGAGGTGGTGGTTGGGGTGCAATAGTGGTGAGACTGGTGAGGTACGGTAGTGATGCTGGTGATCGACAAAATTAAGGTTGCAGTGAGGTAATAGTAGTCGGTCCAGAGGATAGGTCGGGCAATGGGATAGGGATGAAAGCAATATGACAGCAGTTGGGACACCAATGATAAGAGTGGTGGGACAGCGGTGGTGGCCAATGGGGATGGGTGAAAGTTTCAAAATTTTGTGAGGAAAAAAAAAAAACATAAAATTTATATTTCCACAAATTTTGAACATTATATTATTTATCTATTTTCAAGGAAAGAAAAAAGCCAAAATCAATTTTGCTAAACATACTTTTAAATGCTATACATCATTTTAAGGTGTCGCTATAAGAGAAAAATTTTGTGAATTTTCAAAACTGTTCATTAGTGGTTTTCCAAAACTACTTTTATTTATTTCTTATAACAATGTACATATAGCATTATTCTTTTGAAAATGGTAAAGTCCATTCAATCTCCTTCCATTTTAGTCTCATTTTCTTCCTCTCTTTCATGTATGTCCAATGTAGGACGGATATTTTGAGAAATCGACCGTTGGATTATATCTTCCACTTATACATATATATCAAGCATGCAAAAAAATCATATTGATCCAACGGTTAGTTTTTCACATTTTTGAGAAAAATTATAAACAATAATGAAAAATTATGAATTAATAACTGTTGGAAAAATACTATAACACCAGACACTTTAACTCGATATTAAAAACCACCCTGATGTATCATGCTTTGAGTGGCGAGGTCTCTTCTCTCAAACTGTTTTCATCTTTTTCATATACTACTCAAACCACGACATACATGTCAGGATGGTTTTTAATTTCAAGTTTAAGTGTCGGGTGATATAAAATTGTTGTAATTGTTACGGTCTATGTTTTGAAAAATCGGTCATACGTTGGATTAATGTGATTTTTTTACATACATTAATATACATATAAGTGGAAGATCTAATTCAACGGTTGATTTCTCAAAATACCTATTTCAAGTTGGTCAGCAAAGTACACACCGGGGAGAAAGAAAAGGGAGACTGATAGAATAGAATTGTTGTTTGAAAATGGAAAAATGGAAAATAGATAGGACGTTGAATAGAGTAGTTAAAAATATAATTACCTTATCAACTCCAACATGGAAAGTCATCTCCTCAATGGAGTTCCCATCCTGAACCCCAAGCTCAGAAAGCAACGAAACCGCTGCAGAAGGAGACGAAGGCTTCACTCTCAAATCATCACTAATAAAAAGCCGAGTTAACCCTTTAACAAACACACCACGATCTTGAATTGCAGTAACCAAATTTCTCGAATTCTCAAAATTAGACAACTTCACCTCTCTATTCATACTTCCTCCACACCCACAAACAGCACCCATATGATTACTCAATAACTTCGGCCTAAAAGTGCAATATTCCCTTGAAGAGCACAAGAAGAATCTCGTGGGCCCACTATCATCGTATTTAAGCTTCAGGCCCCTCAAGTGGGCTTCCGCCACACTTCGTGGGCCTAGTAGCATGGCCTTGCATGCTTCCGTATGTAGCCACTGCACGTCGAACTTTTCGACGCTTTTGTATAAGTTGCTCATGCACCCTATGTTTTCTGCTAGTGGGTTAATATTGCTAGTGAGTCGGATTATGGTTGACATTGGTAGTGTTAAGAAACTGAAGAGAACGTCGATGAAATCTTCGTTTGATTCGGCAAAAATTACTCTGTTGTTGGTTTTGTCCACCAAGGCGTTCAGGCTGATGCTGTTGACATGTCGATCGGCCATGGATGTGTAAGAATGAATGAAGAATCCGCGAGCTTCTTTGGCTTCTGTTGTAATAATTGCAACAATATTAGAAGTTTAGAGAAGAAGAAGAAGAAAGAGAAGGTGATAGTTTGTCAATAAGATAATACACCTAGCATGACAGACTCTCGTTAAAAGTAGTGACAGTCCATTGAAAAATAGAAATTATTAAACAATTGCTATAGCATCCAATTATAAATACTGTTAGAGTGTTGTATAATCTATATTTTGAAAATCGATTGTCGGATCACTATAATTTTTGACAGACATATATAAAATATATAAGAAGATTATCAAATCCAACGATCAATTTTTTAAAATATCATTAGCTGTGTGGGAAATGGTGAGTGAACCTTAAATTAATTTAAGATCCGAACCTTCATGAATTAAGTATGTTATTTGGGATATACTTTTGGGATGTTTAGCATTTTTCAATATTTTATTGTATATATAAGATAAGAACATCATATTATTACATAATAAAATAAATTATGCGTACAAACATACAAGTGATACAAAATTACCCTTATGGTGTGTTTATTTACCAAGAAAACTTTCGGAGAGGGGAAAACTTGGAAATAATAATAAATTGAGCATTAGAGAATCACAAAGACCTTTACATAAACTATTGAGGAGAATACTGCTTTGATGGCCTGCAATAAAATGATAATAATAATTGAAACAATGTGAGATGGTATATTACAATCTAAAAAGGCAGTTAAAATAATAAAAACTGACTACTGAATTAAATCCGCAAATAGAACGTACAGTTAATCTTGGTGCATACACCTCAAAAAACAAAAGATTTTAGGTTCAACAATCCGATTTTTTAGGCATTAACTAATATAGAATTAGATGAACCAAAAGTTTAACTATTCCTTTTAAAAATAAATAAAATACATAAATAAGACTCCGCAAGCCAAACAAGTTACGGAGAAGTATTTAACACCTCAAAAATCACATCGTATCTAAGAAATTCAAAAGAAAAACCATGTACCTGACGTTACGGACTCTTTTGAATTTAAGCACTGCACAGCCTAACCTCGAGGAAGCGCGATGGATTAGATCGAGTTATTTGCAATAATGTAGAAGCAGTACGTAGTGTCAGCAATATATATATATATATAGAGAGAGAGAGAGAGAGAAAGTGTGGAGTGAGAGGCATTTTAAGTTAATTTGAATTCCACGAGAGGAAAAGGAATGTGTGGATGCCCCACCAGCTTTGCTTTTTAGATATAAAAAAAGAATAAAGATAAGAATAATAATTTTAGTCTTACGTAAGAATACTTGGTTCAGACGGAATGCACACACTCACAGTTCCCTGCTCTCTCTCTCTCTCTCACCAAATGAATCTCCCGCCAATTTAAGGGCCCTACAACGTTTATTGGCCCGTCACTGTTTTTGTATATGGGTTTAGACTTTGAAGGCCCCCTTACTTCGTGTGATGGCCCAATCATATCTCATCCGAGACCCAGCCCTATTTAATGGGTAGGCCACTTTTGGAGCCCTCCATTCCTCTGCCTCAGCCAAGCATCGTTGCCTATTGCCGGAGATACCGCAACCCCTTCAATTGATCTCGAACCCCTAAATGTTATTCGATCTCATTATTTGATTAATAAATCTAAGCAAAAATTTAAAATACCTTCAACTCCAATTTAGCCCTAATCCTATTAATCACTGCATCCATATTTTTAAAAAAAAGTTAAATATTCTTAATAGTTAATTTGCCTATAAACATTTTAGGAATAGTGATTTTTGGGGTGTATAAATCAATATTTGGAGTTGCAATATCCACTATTGCGGGCTATTGAAAAGCCTGTGTAAAAAATGTGGGCCTTTGAGGGATGGACTAAATCTTATTCCAAGACAAGGAATTCAATAGGGAACAGATATTACCACCCCCACTACTACAAAAATAGACTTTGATTTGGCTGCGAATCATGTATGGTGTGGATTTTTTTTTTATTTGGCCTTTTGGCCAATATAAATCAAGTGTTTTGAAAAACCGACCGTTAGATTGAATATTATTCCTATGTATTAACTGTTAAAGTATACAAACTGTTAAAATTTTTCACAGTCTGTATCTCATAAATTGACCGTCAGATCATTGTGATTTTTGGCATGTCTGTACAAACATAATTGCTCTACAAACATGATAAAATAGTGCATTCAATTCCTTCCATCGAGGCGTACCATATATAGGTAGTTTGATATATATATATATATATATATAGAGAGAGAGAGAGAGAGAGAGAGTTCTGATCTTATCAGTTATACATCATTTTAATTGAAATCAGTTAAGAACACAAGCTAGGGATGTCGGTGGGGTGGGACAGGGCGGACGGGTTTTTGCTTTCCCAATCCCGTTTCGTGAATAAAAATCATTTTCCAAACCCGTCCCAATCCCAAATTAAAACGGGACATGGCGGGGCAAGAATTATGCGGGGTGGGCGGGTTTTCCCATCGGGTTTAAAAAAATAGTTAAAATATTTTTTAAATTATTTTATTTTGGAATGAACTCTAACCATAATCTCAACAAATTTTGATTTTTATCTTGAATTATAGGTATTTGTAGTTAAAATATATATTTATACACACTAACTTTGTGAAAAGAATAGAAAAAAATAGAAATGGTAAAAGGGTTGGGATCACCTGACTCTTTAATTTGACTTCCAAACAAACTTCTTGGCTGCATTCTTAGATGACCTTTAATCTAATGGCCAATAATGCATTGGGTTCTAAACCAAAAAAACCACTTCTTCACTTTCTCACTCCAGCCCAGATGCCCATCTGCACTTTCCCTCTCTCTCCCCTCCCATCCCACTAATCCCTCTCCTCTCAACCTATTTCTCACCACCGTCGGCCAGATACAACGCTGCCCAACTTCAAATCGTCGGCAACCGTGGCCACGGTCTCAACCCAGACACGCCATCTCTCTCTCTCTTCCCTCCCATCCCACGAAACTATCTCCACTCCCCAACGCCGGCAAAACTCACCGGTATGGTTTTTTTTTTTTTTTTTTTTTTTTGATATAATGGTATATATGGTCTTTTTAGGGCTTAAGTTTTTGGTGAGATGGCTCAAGTAATGTTCTGATTTATTTCGATATTCTTGACGAAGGCATAGCAACGTCCACATAAGTCAAGGATATGAACATCCTTAGCTAACTGCGCGCCTCTAATTTGTAAAGCTTACCAGCTTTTCAAATAGGAACTTCCATTTTAAGATCTAGCCTTACTTGAGGACCTTTTTTGACATTGCCAAACAACTTTAGGACCTAATCCTTAAGCACATCTAAAGGCTCTGCAAGACTAAAAGTGCAGTAGTTAACATAAAGTGAAAAAAATCAAAGCACTCTCAGAAATTTCCATTTAATTCCCACTTCAAACCAATTATATATATCCTACAAAACTATTCCACAGAAGCAAAAACTTGGGTTATCGTAATCATCAGAGTTGGAATTCAACTTGGATGATGATACTTGGAACAGAACTAAACCAAGCTTCATTTACATCAAAGCTCATTTATCAATCATCATGTCATCACAACATGATCCAGTCGCATTAAAACAGTTTACTAGCATGAATGTGCCAGCTTCAACACCACCTAAATTCACTAATGGGCATTTTGCAATGCTTCGGCGAGTTGGCCAACGATGGAGAGTTGTAATTAAGGGTTTCGTGGGATGGGAGGGAAGAGAGAGAAATGGTGTGACCGTGTGTGTCGGAATTGGGTTTGCTGGGGTGAGAGTCGTTGTCAAATTAAGGATGGTTGGCATTGTGGCCGACCGATGATGAGAGGAATATATATATATATATATATATTTGCCTATGGAGCGCTACCCTCGAACCGCCATACATTTGTTAATTAATCAAAATAATGCCCTATGAAGCAAATTTCTGGCTCCGCCCCTGGGTGTGTGTTGGAATTGAGTTTGTTGGGGTGAGAGTCGTTGTCAAGTTAAGGATGGT
>JAESVK010070175.1:0-25161 GCA_017140935.1 Hamamelis virginiana
GACGAAGGGAAAAACAAAATGTCCATAATGTTTATTTATTTAAGTTGGGGCACATGCAGAGAGATTCCAAGGTCCCGTCTCAATTCTGTACCAACTTTCAAGGTATGGCCCAGATATATATATTTGTAAAACATTTTGCATCATAAGCTCCCAGGCCAGACTTGATCTGCATATATATGCCAGTATACGCTTGCAGAACTCATCACACAAAGGTACAAACCCATCACAATTTCATTTAGACGTACCTACCTTAATTTAGCATGCGGATGGTAAAATCATATTTATTTATTTTTAATACCAATAATTATCATTTATTTATGCTTCAAATTCGATCCTATTGATCATACCAAAATCTAACCACTACGGATTTGAGGTTAAAGCATTCTAGTATATATATATTGCATAATAAATTATAATATTTGTTTGAAATATTGTTGTTAATGAAAAATTAGTATAGCATAACATGTCCATGTCCTGTCACTTGTGTATTTCAACGTACAAGCCAAAAATCATTAGTTTTGGCAAAGAATATATTCATGGACACATGTTTTAATCAAATTTATATATGCTTCAATTCTGGATGGTCACAACCACGTACTCACTGCATGAAAATGGCTTGTATTTTTTTTAATTTTTTAATTTCTTTTACTCGACCATAGCCCACCATATATTCTCCTTTGTCAACTAGAATTTATAATGGGACCCATCAATATGCTAATGACACCCTTTTGGAATTGTTCCATCAATTTGCTAGATTTTATTTATTTCTTTTTCTTTTTCTTTTGCTGCCTACACAAAACCATAGTTGTTACCTGATAGAAGCTTAATATATTCACTATATATAAGTGATGCGATTGAAAATCAGCTGGACGTCACTCCTCAGATTCCTGTACACAAAGAAAAAGTTAACTCCCCGGATTTAATCCGGAGAGTAAACTCTGACGATCAAGTTAGTAATGGAAGTCTAAATTGATGGAGTTTTTAGTCTCAATAGTGCGTACCTTTCTTGGGTTATCCTCACGACCATGAATATGTTAATGACCATGAATATGCTAATGACACCCTTTTGGAATTGTTTTCCTCCTAGCTTTTCGTGACAATAAGGCAATGGTTCCATCAATATCATTGTAAGAGATTCCATATATGATTGCCTAGCTAGATTTTATTTATTTATTTATTTTTCTTTAATTTGCATCCTATTTAATTACCTCATAGAAGCTTAATATAGTCACTATATATATAAGCCTACTTGTTCATTGGGTCTAAAATAGGGTCATGATTTACCTCGTGATCGAGAAGTTTACTTAATTACTAAAACAGTAAATAAATGTCCAATTAGATTAATACGTACGTTGAAAGGAACCTTAATTATATCCTTAATCGACTCATTTTTTGGCTTGTTAGCGTCCTTGTGATGTCATACATTTTTTTGCCATTCCAATTTGCATTTTACTACACATAGCCAGAATTGTACATTGGCTTATGGAAGCTAGTGATAAAAAGTTTAGGGAATTTGCCCAATTAGATTTTATGTTTCTGTGACAGTGAAGGGGTTTACATAGGCAGGGAAAGAGAGAGAGTGACGGGGTATATGTCTGGGTGGGTGGGTGTGTGTGTGTGAGAGAGAGAGAGAGAGAGAGAATTGTCGCTGTCGCTGGGGTTTACACATGAGGTGGGGTTTCAGCGTTGTCACCGAGAACTTGTCGTCTTCGGTACTGGTGTGGTAGAAATGTAGAATATGTTGGGTGGATTGGTTCCATTGATCTTATATATTGCGCGCACGTGGTAATTTTGGTTGGGTGGTTGTTAAGTTTGGGGCTCTAATTAATTCTCTGTGTTTGCTGGGTCTGGTTGCCTTATACACTATTGCCCCTTTCTCATTAGTTTTCATTTGGCGTTGTGAGGTCCTGAGTGTTTTGGTGCATGGGGTTGTGGTTTGGTTCGCATTGATTGTATTCATCGGTGATCTTGGGTTGTAATGATCTTAGCTTTTGTTTAATAAAATTTAGTATTTTTGGTTGATAAATAAAAAATAAAAAAATCTGTTGCCGTTGGCAAATTAGGAAGAGTTGAAGGGAAAGAGAGGGATTCACTGTGAGTGAGTGAGTGCGTGAGTGAGAGAAAGAGAGAGAGGGGGAGAATGGAGAGAGACGAAACGAAAGAAGTGGAGAGAAAGATTTGCTCAAGTTGATGATATGTGAGGACCGACGATCGGTGGCATCTCTGGCAATTAGCCGTGAGATCAGGTCTGGGAAAGAAGGGGTGATAAAGAGAGGTGATTTTTTTTTAAAAATAAAAATAAAATAAAATTTAATTAAAATGATATTTTTTTTCATTGTGGAGTGTAGATATTCAAATTGGTTGGTGTGAGTTAGTATTTTAAAAGTTAAAATGTCCTTTAAAGTAAATTTACATAAGGGTATTTTCGGAAGATGAAAGTATGGGGTTTGTTTAGTACTTGAAGAGGTTGCAATAACCTCTCCAGTATATTTAAGCTCCTTTGTCCAATCCAACCTAGGTAGTCCAATTGTTTAGACCCAACTATTTTTAAGTTCCTTAGCCCAATTCAGCCCCAAGCAGCCCAACTGTTAAGATCCAACTATGTTTTAAGTTCTTTAGCCCGACTAATAAAAACATGTTAGCCTTATGGTTACACTCATGACATTTTTGGTCAAGATTTTGATGATAACAAACATATATCTTGTTCGTTAATGAATTTGTCTAGTGATACATATTATATATAAAGTTCAAATATCATGGAAGCATCAAAATTAAACAAACCAAGGCATCAAGCAAGGAGCATATGCACATTAATGGACCAAGCAAGACTATGGAGCTAGACTCAATCTTAAAGGACATATTTTAAGACAACTCAAGGAACTTCATTATGTTGTAATTTTATTGAGTTGAGTGTCTTAGGTATAATATTTGTAAAGCTCTCATTAATAGAATCTATAAGTGCTCAAACGAACCTTAGTTGACCATAGGAGGTTCCCATCACATTCTTGGACTTTTAGGAATCTTGAATTTTTTTTTTTTTAAATGGTCTTTGGTATTTTCCAAGATCGGTTGAAATGACTTTTTGCCTTTACATAAAAAAAATTTCGTTTTTAGTAAAAATTTGGCAAGGTTGTTCGAACAGGCCTGCTAAGTCTTTTGAACGAAAGCTTTCGTTCTAACGCGACAGTAGCTTTGTTTTGGAGGATTTGGCCGTTTGAACGAAAATGAGAAATTTACTAAGGCCATTAGAACAGGACTTCGGGTTGTTCGAACGGGAAACTTAAGTTTTTAAAATTTGATGACTAGTCTATTCGAATGGGCTCTCGAGCCGTTCGAATAGTGAGTGTAGAGATTTTAAATCTGCTACATTTAATGCTCTCAACAAGCCAAATTTGTAATTGGAAGGGGCAACGGCTCTTTTGAGCAATTTAATCTTCCTTCCCTCCTCATTTGATAGTTTCCTAGTGCATTTATTGAGATCAAACAAGAGTATTCATTCCTCCAAGTAATCAACCTCTTAACAACCTTTAATTCTCTTAAGCATTCAATAGTCTTTATTTATTGAAAAGCTATTAGTGTGAGCTTATTACTGTACAAATCAGCTTGTTTAAAGCATTTATTATACTCTTCTCCATCTTGTGATATTTGAGTGAGCTAGGGTTTGAAGCAACCCTTAAGGAGCTTGAAGCTTGTGAGCAAGTTCAAGCTTAGTTGATCGAAAGATGTTAATCTTAAGCCTTGAAAAAGATCATATTGTAAAGGTTTAATCTCCCACTTGAAGGAGGTTGATAGTGGATTGAGAATCCTTAGGCTTGATGCTTAAAACATGGACGTAGACTTGGTGCCGAACTACGTTAACATCATGAGTTGCTCTCTTTTTCTTTTTTATCTATTGTTATTATTTGTGTTTACTTTACTTAATTTATTGGTTCTTGTTATTATAAATTTGTACTTGTTAAAAATTGGATTTAGTTTGCCTTAAACACCATTCACCCCCCTTTAGTGTCTCTAGTTGGGAACTCATTTGGTATCAGAGCATGGACTCACATAGAATTTCTTCAAATATTTCTCAAGAGTTTTGATCATATCACTCCTTACACCATGCTCCCTTTCCGAGGGTCAATTCTAAGGAATACCTCTTTTTTTCAATGGCCATAATTATAATTATTGAAAGAATAGAAAGAGCATATTCGTTTAAGCCACTGGCTATGAGGTATATATGAAGTGTCATGATTACTAATGGGAACAAGATTCCCAAGAAGCGACTAATGACCAAAATCAAAAGGTGGATAAGCCTAAGGAGAAATGGAGTGATAATGACCATCACATGAATCAAATTAATTTTAAGGCAAAGAACTTAATATATTGTGCTCTTGGTGAAGATGAATATAATAGGATTTTCGGTTGAGACACCGCCAAGGAGATACGGAAGAAATTTGAGGTAACTTATGAAGGTACTTCACAGGTAAAAGAGTCCAAAATTGACATGCTTGTTCACGAATATGAAATATTTAAAATGATGCAACATGAAACTATTGGTTCAACATTAACTTGTTTCATCAACACTATTAATGGTTTGAAAGCTCTTGGAAAAGTTTATTTGATCTAATATATAAATTGTTAGGAAAATTTTTCGTTCACATCCACAAACTTGGGAACCCAAAGTGATGGCCATTCAAGAAGGTAAAGATCTCACCAAAATCAATAAGTACTAAATAAATTAATCAATCTAAAATCAATAAGTGTAATAATATATTAATGACATGAAAACATATTAATGGTGCGTTTGGATGTCCCTTGGAAATTGAATTACCATATTGTGTTTTGCCTAATTGTATACAAAAATTTAGCATCCATTGATTAATTATTTAATAAAAAAAAAGATAGCTATCCTCACAAATATCAGTAAAAATTTGAATAGACGACATTTCAAAAAAAAAAAAAACCTAAAATTTATCTTAAATAATCAATTCTGATGGAATATAACTTCAAATCTTCTATAAACTTCTAGTACGTTCAAATTTTGTGCCAAAACCAACGAATTAAGCAATGAAAGCTGCATATAAAAGTTGATTCCAAGTATCTGGGAGTCCAGCAAGACACTAATGGGTGCAGTCCATGCCCATGAAAGCATTATAAGTGCTAGGATGTAATAGAATATTGAATTGAGAATGAAAAGCACACTTTTATATTGAGTAGTAAAAATATATATGTTGTCCCAAATATATAACCCTAGAGGGGGGGTGAATAGGGTTTATGGTAAACTTTTGCAATAAATTACCAAATAAAATTAGGTTCAATTACTTAGCAATGATAGCAAATATAAAAACAAGTAACTGAAATGAGAGAGAAGGGATAGAGAGATCAAACACGACGATTTAACGAGGTTCGGACTCCGCCTACTCCTCGCCTTAAGCCTCAGCCCAAGGATTCCCAACAATCGACTAAGGATTAGCTCCTTCCAGGTGGAGAAACCTTTACACGATTCTTTATCCCAGGTGGAAGATCCTCACCTAAGCTCACAAAGAACTTGTACAATGGTTCACCAAGAACTCCCAAATGTGCTCACAAAGAACACCCATTCAAGTCTCACAAAGAGCACTTGATCAATACAAGATTACAAGAGTTGTTGTGTACAATAGATTGCTTCACAAAGCTGATTTACACAAGTATGGCACAACTAATAGCTTCTCAAATGATTAACTAATATAGCTCAAGAGTTTGGTAGAGAAAAGCTTGAACAATGAATGCTTTGCAATAAATGATAATAACTAGAGTTGGAGTTGTACCAATAAATGAGGAACAAACCTCTATATATATGCATCATGGTCTGAAATGGTCGTTTGAACCAAGCTTGAATGCCATTGGAGGAGAGGAGAAGAACAGGTTTCATTAAATGCTCGAAATGCCCAAAATAGAAAGAGGCGTTTTGTATTTGTAGGCTCATTAGTCGACTAGGCAAAAGGTGTTAGTCGACTAAGCAGTTAAAAATAAAAATAAAAATTGTTCCCGGGCACGATTAGTCGACTAGGCATATTTGATTAGTCAACTAGACAAGTTAAAAATAGTTTGAAAAACTTTACGGGCACGGTTAGTCGACTAGGAAGAAGTGTTTAGTCGACTAGCTCTTCTGCATTTCCAAAAGTGGCTATTGGTATGACTTTAGTCGACTAGACTAATGTGATTAGTCGACTAGAGAGGCCATTAGTTGACTACTCTTGGAGATTAGTTGACTAAACTTAGAATTTCCAAAAACTTAGCTTCTGGACCATGATTAGTCGACGAGACTAAGTTGCTTAGTCGACTAAGCATGCTCTTGAGCTAAAAACTTGAAATTTTTAAGTTTAAAGCATCTCAAATAATCTATGGTAGTTAACTTAAGCATTCAAGAGCATTTTAACAAATTTTCTAAGGTAATGTATGCTAATGCAATATGAGAAAACTTTTATCTTGAGCTATACAAGGTAAATCAAATGAGTTGCCTTACACAAATGGTTCATAAACATCTTGGCTTCCAAAGATCTTCAAGTAGTGACTTCAAGATGTCCTCCACAATCTTCATGATTCAATGATTCTCCATTTTTGCACAATTGAGAGGCTTTGAGTGTGTTGATGAGCTCCAACAAGATATGACTTTGATTCTATGGAGACAAAAACAATTAACCATTTGTTAGTAACTAAAGTAATGTTTGTTGATCATCAAAATATGGTCAATGCAATTGACCTTAGGGCTAACAATCTCTCCCCTTTTAATGATGACAAACCATTACTTTTGAAACAATAATAATCAAAATAAGAAAGCATAAGCTCCCCCTTAATTTTGCACAATAAGCATTGGTTAACAAATATGAGCAATATAACCAATTAACCAACCAATAACCAATTTAAGTCTTTCTCCCCCTTCGTAATCAACAAAAACAAAGAGAGGACCAATAAAGATAGACAAACATGAAGCACAATTACAATTCCATTGGTCTAACCATACCAAGATCACGCCTCATAGTGCTAAAACGATCCTCTTGAAGAGGTTTTGTGAAGATGTCTGCCAATTGTTAGTCCGTGGTTACAAATTCTAGTTCAACATCTCCCCGTTGCACATGGTCACGAATGAAATGGTGTCTAATTTCAATGTGTTTAGCGCGTGAGTGCAAGCAAGGATTTTTGGAAATATTAATGGCACTAGTATTATCACAATGAATAGGTATGTGATCAAAGGTGATCCTATAGTCATCAAGTTGTTGTTTCATGTATAGAACTTGAGCGCAACAACTTCCTGCGGCAATATATTTCGCTTCGGTGGTGGAAAAAGCAATCGAATTTTGTTTCTTATTAAACCAAGAAACAAGTGAGTGGCCAAGAAAATAACAAGTGCCACTAGTGCTCTTCCTATCGGTTTTACAACCGGCAAAATCCGTATCCAAATAGCTAACAATGTTAAAAGAAGTATGTTTAGGATACCATAAGCCTAAATCATGAGTTCCAACAAGATATTTGAATATACGCTTAACGGCATGCAAATGGGACACCATGGGATTAGCTTGAAATCTAGCACATAAGCATACATTAAACATAATATCTGGTCTACTAGTGGTTAAGTAAAGAAGACTACCAATCATACTTCTATACAATTTTTGGTCAACTTTCTTACCATTTTCATCAATGTCGAGCTTGACTGAATGGTTCATTGGTGTGGGACTAGATTTTACATTCTCCTTCACATACTTGGTTTGATTGATTAGCATGCCTTCTTTAGTTTGCTTGATTTGGAGGCCAAGAAAGGATGTCAATTCCCTCATCATGCTCATTTCAAATTCTTCTTGCATGAATTTAGCAAACTCTATAATTTGCTCAATAGGATGATTCTTTACAAATTTTCAAGTTTTATAAGTTCATGAGTTTCTTCTTATTGAGCTTCATCTTCATTTGGCAAGGTTTCCTTTGGTGCATCCTTTGGAGCTTCATTTGATGAATCATTTGAAATTTGAGCATTGACTCCTTCATCCAATGGAGGAGCAAGCCTAGGTGTATCATCTTCATGCACAATTTGCTTGGAACTAAAGGGATTAGCTTCATCAAAAACAACATGAATGGATTCTTGAACCGTTTGAGTGCGTTTATTGTAAACTTTATAAGTTTTATTATTTATAGAGTAATCAATAAATACACCTTCTCGTTCGAGATCTTTCTTCATGGATTGAGCCGACCTGACCCTACCCACCAACCCATATATCATGGGTTGACCCGTTTATATATATATATATATAATTTAACGCATATACATGCCAACAAAAAAACTTAAAATAAAATAAAATTGCCGCATTTAACAACAAAATTTAACATATCATATATACACAAATTCCGTTCGAGATCTCTCTTTATGGGTCGAGCCAACCCGACCCACCAACAAATGTATCATGGGTCGACCCATTTTTTAAAAAAAAAATTTATATGACGCATATACACGCCAACAAAAAAAAAATAAAATTACCACATTTAATAACAAAATTTAACATGTTATATTTAAATTTTCAACAAAAACCGCGTTCTTACAGTTATTCAAAATGTCACAATATTGCAGTCATTTTTTTCAAAAACTAACCGTAGGATCATCCTGATTTTTGGTAGGCATGACATTCATAAGATGAGTATTTTAAACAACGGTCGATTTTTTTAAATATATTCTGCAACTAACCTTACAGAAGCGCAGAATGTCAAAATATATAAAATTGAAGGTTTTTTGACATTTTAAATTTTGTTGTTAAATGCGGCAATTTTATTTTATTTTGTTGGTGTGTATATGAGTTATTAAAAAACAAAAACAAAAAACAAAAAACGGGTCGACCTATGGGTTGGTGGGTCAGGTCGACCCATGAAAAGATATCTCGAACGAGATTTGTGTGTGTATATATATATAATGGCATGTTAAATTTTGTTGTTAAATGTGGCAATTTTATTTTATTTTGTTGGCATGTATATGCGTTATTATAAATAAATAAATAAATAAAAACGGTCGACCCATGATATATATGGGTTGGTGGGTCGGGTCGGTTCGACCCATGAAGAGAGAGATCTCGAACGAGATTTGTATATATATGACATGTTAAATTTTATTGTTAAATGCGGTAATTTTATTTTAAGTTTTTTTTGTTGGCATGTATATGCATTAATAATAAAAAAATAATTTAAAAAAAAAAAAAAACAAGTCGACCCATGATAAATGGGTTGTTGGGTCGGGTCAGCTTGACCCAAGAAAAGAGAGATCTCGAACGAGATTTGTATATATATGACATGTTAAATTTTATTGTTAAATGCGGTAATTTTATTTTAAGTTTTTTTTGTTGGTG
This sequence comes from Hamamelis virginiana, assembly GCA_017140935.1. Classification (NCBI taxonomy): domain Eukaryota; kingdom Viridiplantae; phylum Streptophyta; class Magnoliopsida; order Saxifragales; family Hamamelidaceae; genus Hamamelis; species Hamamelis virginiana. The sequence continues at coordinate 9,345 of JAESVK010070175.1, forward strand.
TGTATATGCATTATTAATAAAAAAAAAAAAAAAAGAAACGGTCGACCTATGATATATGGGTTGGTGGGTCGGGTCGGGTCTGCTCGACCCATGAAGAGAGAGATCTCGAATGAGATTTGTATATATATGACATGTTAAATTTTATTGTTAAATATGGTAATTTTATTTTAAGTTTTTTTTGTTGGCGTGTATATGCATTTTAAAAAAAAAAATGGGTCGACCCATGGTACATGGGTTGGTGGGTCGGGTCGACCCATGATATATGGACATGGGTCAAGACATGGTACTAATTAAATGGGTATATGTCACAAACCTAATAACAAAAATCATATAAATGGATTTAATTAGTTAGGTATCCAATGGGTGCCCATGGGTTACCCATATCCAACCCAATTATAAATGGGTTTAATTGGGTGACCCAATTATGACCCGTTTATTAAATTGTACCAACCCAAACCCAATAATGTTGGGCGGGTTTGGGAGGGTTGATGGGTCTGGGCAATTTTGCTAGCCTTAGAGAAAAGCATTGTTTACGTCAAGTTGTCTTATGGACCAACCCTGAGTCACAACAAGGCTTAGAATAACACGAACAGTGGTTGGTTTGACAACAAGACTGAAAGTGTCATGGTAATCTACGTCGGGACGTTGATGAAAACCCTTTGCAACCAAACGAGCTTTGAACTTGTCAATAGAACCGTCAGAGTTACGTTCAGTTCTAAAAACCCATTTACACCCAACAATATTGTGAATGGAATCAGGTGGTACTAGCTCCCATGTTCCATTCCGAACTAGAGCATCGTACTCATCAGACATGCCCCGACACCACTTAGGATCTTTGAGGGCTTGAGTCATGGTGGTTGGTTCAAGGTTATTGGATTTGGAGAGTTAGGCGTGAAGGTTCATTTTTCGGATTGGTTTGTGAATGTTATTTTTGGCTCTAGTGGTCATAGTGTGTGTGGGAGGTGGATTATTTATGGTTGGGTAAGGATTGGGTGATGGTTGCCTGGAAGGTGAGTGGGACTGAGATTTATGTGATGTGGTAGGTGAGGGCTCAGGCAATGGTGAGGTCGTTAGAGCTTCACATTGAGGTTTCTTAGGAACTTCAACTTCAGATGGCATAGTAAGTGGCGAGTTTGAAGTACTTGAGGTAACTCGAATTGGTGGAGGGATTCAAGTGGTGATGGGGCTGGGTTGTGGACGAGTGGACTGACTAGATAGAGAGGTGAAGGAAAACAGAGACTCAACAAACTTAACATGCCTTGATACATAAATTTTTGAAGTTGAAGGATCGAGGCAATAGTAAACACTTTGAGTGAGAGAGTACCCAAGAAAGACACAAGGCTTATAACGTGATTCAAGTGTGTGAGAAGTACAAGGTCTAAGTTAGGGGTAACATAGACAGCCAAAGACTCTTAGTTTAGAGTAATTTGGAGCAGCACCAAAAATGTTTTCGTAAGGTGATGAGAGATCGTAAGGTGAGGAGAGATTGAGTGTGGGAGTTGGCATGCGATTTATTAGGTAGACTGCTGTGGAAAATGCATGAGACTAGTAAACTAGAGGTAGAGAAGCATGAGAGAGTAATGCTAACCCTGTTTCTACAATATGAAGATGGCGTCTTTCAGAGTAACCATTGTATTCTTGTGTGTGGGGTGGAGTGGTGAGATGAGAAATACCATTGGTGGGAAGAAAATTAGCAAGGGAGATGTACTCACCACCATTATCAGAGTAGAGAGTCTTGATGTTTCGATCAAAATGTTTTTCAACAATGGCTTTAAATCTTATGAAAACTTCTTTTACTTCTGATTTTTGCTTAAAAGGATAAAACCATATATATTTAGTGAAATGATCAATGAAAATTATATAATATTTAAAGCCATCATGTGAGACAATTGGTGAAGTCCATACATCATAAAATATTATTTCAAGTGGTTGATTAGAGACAAGTGTTGAAGTGGAAAATGAAAGTTTATGGCTTTTATTGCAGAAACAAGCATTACATGAGAAATCCGATGATAAAAAGGAAGATAAACCTAATTGATTACTGGAAATAATGTGCTTTAGAATCAGAAATGTTGGATGTCCTAATCTATGGTGCCACTCAGATGATGAGGTCTTTCTAGAAAATGCAAGCAAAGGTGAAGAAACCAGCCACTCATATATGCCATCTTTAGTTTGTCCTCTCAGTAGTGTTGCCCCTATGCGAAGTTCCTTCACAAGAAAAGCAAATGGTAAGAATTCTATTAAAACATTATTAGATGTGCAAATTTGAAATATTGAAATTAAATTCTTTTTCATGGTAGGTACACAGAGAACGTTATTTAATGTAAAGGTAGTTTGAGGAGTTTTGAAGGAGGTGGAACAAGTGTGGGTGATTGGAAGACTCAAACCATCTCCGATCATAATGTCATCGGAGCCATTGTATGGTGCATGCAATGAGAGATTGCTCAAGTCAGATGTCACATGGTGAGAGGCACCACTGTCCAGGAGCCATGGCGAAGTGTTGGGAGAATTGGCAGCAAAATGAGCTCTTGGTTGCCTGAATTGGTATTGGGATTGTTTATTGATGCATTGGAATAATTGTTGGGTGATTGAACTGGAACTAGATGAAAAAAGGGACATCTTTTTGCAGTATGTCCCTGGATCCTACAAATTTGGCAGTATCCAAGATATGGTTGGGAAGGACGATCTCCTCGACTTGAGTTGGGTCTGCCATTGGCTAGTACAGGATGGCGAGTTACAGTGTTGGGTGGCTGGTGCCAACCTGTGTTGCTGTTTCATGGATTGAATGGTGGGCACCAGGTTGTTGTGGTTCTGCTTGTAGGATTAGCAATAGCTGGAAAGTGAGTTTGCTCAGGTTTGGTGGCAAGCAAAGATGCCTCAAAATTCAGCAGTTTCTCATGAATTTCTTCAAATTGAATGGGAGTGTCTCTGGCTTGGACAGCACGCACTAGTTCATTGTAGTCATCACCGAGTCCATCAAGGATTTTCTTTGTGAGGTCTTCTTCATCAATTGAGGCTCCAATGAGAGCGAGTTCATCTGCTCTAGCTTTGACAATTTGCAGAAACTCAGTCACACTTTGTGATTCCTTAGTTATATTCTTGAGTTGGCTTTTGATTTGCTTGATTCTTCCTCGAGAGGGCTTAGCACATGTGTTGGCTAGAATTGTCCATGCTTCAAGAGAGGTTTTGGCTTGAGCAACGAATGGTATTATTTTTGGGGAGATAAAGCCTATAATGGCATTGAGAATTAGTTGGTCTTGACAAATCTAGATTATATGATCTATATTTGGTCTTGTGGTGCTATTTTAGGTGATGGTGGTTGTTGGGCAGGTTTTGGATCCATCGACATAACTAAGTAGGTCATAGCCAATGAATAGTGTGTGGAATTGTAGTTTCCAAGATAGGTAGTTGGTAGAGGTAAGTTTCAATGGAGCTTGGGCTGCAACATTGATGCTGATCAATGTGCTGTGGGAATCGTTGGTGTTATGGATGGTGTTTTGTAAAGGTGTGGAAGCAGAGGAATTGTTGGTATTTGTAGTCATGGTGGTGAAGAAGAAGTAGAACAAAGAGGAAGAAAAACAATTAGGCTTTCTGCTCTGATACCATAATAGAATATTGAATTGAGAATGAAAAGCACACTTTCATATTGAGTAGTAAAGATATATATACAATAAGGAACCCAACAAAATGCGGGTGTAAAATCCTAAAAATTAGAGTTGTTAGAAACTAAATCCTAATTCTAAGGATACAGCTGTGAATATTTGAATTAAAACAAACATTTGAAATACACGGTTATAACAACATGATCTGCAATGGTCCTCTATTAGGATGTGCATCTTTTCTGAGCTGCGAGACAAGTGTTATATCAAGCAAATTAACAGCTTTATTACTACTGATGCTACTCAGCACTTCTTTCACTACGTTCAGTGCCGGTGGCAAGCCATTTGGGTAAGTTGATCCCATCATCAAAAGCGCCTCGTTCGAGCAATTTCTCACTCCTCTCTCATTCCACTCTGTGCCACTAATTCAATAAGAAAAAAAGACAAACAAGTGTAAGTAATTGAACTAAAATGCTAAATTCAAGAAGATCGAGCTGTTATAAAAATAAATAAGTTTTCGAAGATGTTTTTTTATTATTTAGGAAACTAATGTTTTTTATTTATTTATTTATTTATAAAACTGATGCGAAAAAGCATTAGTTTTCATAGGCATGTTTTAGTTTTATAAGAATTCATTAGTTTAATGAGAAACACATCAATTTATTTTTTGGTTTTGCAGAAACTGATTTATTTGAATCAATTTTTGGAGGTGGTTTTTTGAGAAAATTGATGTGTTTTTCTTTCATAGGCATGCTTCAGTTTTATAAGAATCCAAAAAAACACATTAGTTTATTTTTTGGTTTTGCAGAAACTGATACATTTGTAGGAAACTGATACATTTGAATCAATTTTTGAATGTGGATTTTTTACAAAACTGATATATATATATATAATTGATACGAAAATGAGTGAGTTTTCATAGGCATGTTTCAATTTATAAGATATTATTAATTTAATGAGAAAAGCATCAGTTTGTTTTTGGGTTTTATAAAAAGTGATTCATATCAAGAAAATGATACATTGTAAGTTGGGACTTTTGGGTAAATTGAAAAGATGATGAGACTTTTGGGCAAAAATGAACTCAAATTGAGACTCTTGAATAATTTTCTCTTTTTTTAATCCCTATTTCTATACTAGTAACGATAAATATACTCCGTATTAAATTTTTCAGGAAAGACAATATGCTAAATTTGTGAATGGTCACCAGCAAAAGCTAGAGCATGAATTAATTTCCTTAAAATGGTAGCGTAGATAAAGAATTCTTGGAAATGAAAGTTAGTTTATTAAAACAATCCTAATGAAGTAGGCTTGAATTTGAGCCATTAAACCTAGCTTCCTCATAGAAATCAGAAAAACAAGCCCGGCCTTTTAGGAGTTATAAATTTGCTATTGAACCCATCCAAATAATAATCCCTAGCTACTAACCCATAAAAAATTAAAATAAAATAAACGGCATTTTATGTCAATTATCTTAATTTTTTAAAATATTACATGAACGAACTCGATCCAAAGATAATTACGTAAATATTTTTTTTGGACCAAATTACCCTTATGTAGATAAAATAATAACCATTTTACTAAGTAAACGGTCAAAAGTTTAAAAAAAAATTAAATTAATTTTTTTTTGACAATCCTCAATATTGCATTGAATCCCCAATTTAATATATAGTCCCCAATTCCCATAAATGAACAGAATCCCCAATTTAACAAAGGATCCACAACTTCCAAGTTAACACGGAATCTCCAATTTTGCTAAGAATCTCCAATCCCCAATAGGGATGTCAACGGGGCGGGGTGGGGAGGGTTTTTGCTTTCCCAATCCCGTCCCGTGAATAAAAATCATTTCCCAAACCCGTCCCAATCCCAACTTAAAACGGGACGGGACGGGGCGGGAATTATGCGGGGCGGGACGGGTTTTCCCATCAAGTTTGAAAAAATAATTAAAATATTTTTTAAACTTCAATTTTATTTTATTTTGGAATGAATCCTAACCATAATCTCAACAAATTTTGATTTTTATCTTGGATTATAAGTATTAGTAGTTAAAGGGTTAATTCCGATTTAGTACCACGAACTTTTTACTGATTTTCAATCCAGGCCACAAACTTTTTTTTGTCTCGATTTAGTACCAAATCAAAAGTTATAAATTCATTTTGAGCCAAATCAGTGACTCCATTACTCAAATTTGACGAAAATAGCACGTGAGCTCACGTGCATCCTATGTGGCAATTACGTGGCTTGACGTGGCATGTTTTCCCTCCAAATTAAATCAAGTGAGCTGCACGTGATGATGATGCAATCTTAAACTCAAGTATTTTCTTCCCAAGCTGCTCGAAAACCCTAACTTGCCACCATTGAAGCAACCTTGAAGGTAACGGTCTGCAGCTTTTCCACCATTGAAGCAACTTTTCCACCATTGAAGCATTCTTGAAGGTAAATAATACCCTCTCTCTCTCTCTACCATTGAAGCAAACGGAATTAACCCATTTTGAAATGTTATTTGCGTCAATGAATGTTGTTTGAATTTCAGATGGATGGTAATGGATCAACCCAATGTTATTGTGGAGCTAGGGCAAAAATGTGGACTTCATAGACCTCAAATAATCCGGGACACAGATTCTATGGCTGTGCAAATTATTCATCTCATGGCTGTGGCTTTTTTGGATGGGTTGATCTGCCGTTGTGTGCACGAGCTAGGCAAATAATCTCAAGGCTACTGCAAAGGATTGAGGGTTACCGTGCAAGAGAGAAGCTGTATTAGGGAGTGATTGTAATTTCATGGTTGATTACCATTGTGGTAATCTTATTTGTGAAGAAAACCAAAACCGTTAATGGGGGCATGCTTATTTTGGCATGATACTAGTGGATGTTTAGCTGTATGAAAGCAGGAATTAACCCAAATATTGAACCAAGTCTGGTTTTTTGTTTCTTTTTGGTATATGGGTTAAAATTATGTAATGGCAGTGTATTTCAGTTATAAATTAATGGAAAATATGTATTTGCAGCAAGCATCTTATTGTTTGTGGTTAGATAATTAGTTTTGGTTCCTCTATAATTGCTAAAATCTCAGTGCATACATCAAATAGCATGAAGTACTGTAAAATGGGAACCTTATAACGATGCATATGTTTTTGGTTCCTCTATAATTGCTAAAATCTCAGTGCATACATCAAATATCATGAATTACTGTAAAATGGGAACCTTATAACTATGCATATGTTTTCATGAGAATACAAGTTCAATAACAAAACTAGCATGTTGATTAGATGGCCTTTAAAATGTTTAATTTTGGTTCTAAAGTGGTGTTTGTATGGTCTATTAATTGAGGACTATGTATCAATTGCAAGAAAATTGACACAAAATGCAATTGTGCAAAACCATAATAGTTCCTCAATGATTGCATTTTGGAGCTTAACCTGGTGCATTTATGTACTCTAAATGGGACCTTATATAAGATTTGTTTTATTGAAACATGCCCTTGCAAAGTATACTTTTCAATGACATTCATTTGCAAGTTGTGGCTTTGCCCAATATCACCTGTATCAAATGCCAATAGCCAGTAGAGGAAAATTAAAATGTAAATGCCTTACATTTTGCCTGGAATAAAAGTAAACATTTCCTGTGCAACCCATATATTCAAAATAATCATCCCATATTTTGTTCAAACTACAACCCAAGGACAGAAGAAGATTCTGTAAATATGTTTCCTGTGCACAACCCATATATTCAAAAAATATGATCCCAAATATTGTTCAAACTACATCCCAATAACAAAAAAAGATGCCTTTTAAATATGTTTCCTGTGCAACATATATATTCAAAAATTATAAGTTGTCCCAAAGTAGCCAAAAACTGCAAAGTAAACTTTTCCCATGCACATAGTTTGGTCAAAAAACATAAAAGCCATCTATGGCTGTGTGTTGGACTTGCTGCCACTCGATTCCCCACCTCCCTTGCTCTTTTGATTTGATGTTGAATTCATATAACCCCCATACCATCTTGTTGGGTTTTGATATACACTCCTTGGATTATGTACTGGCTGAGATGATGGTCTGACAAAGGATGGGTTGATTTGGCCCCACTTGTATTAACCTGTAGGTGCAGCCAAGATCAATTAGATATGTGTTCAAAATTGAATCATTATCAATGCCAATAAAAGATCATTGAATCATTATCAATGCCAATACTGGGTCTCATTTAGTACACAAGTGAGCAATCAAAATCAGCTCAATTTGGTGATTTTTGGAAATCATTTTGAAATGTTTCAAAATGTTGAATTGAGAAAAGAAAGCTGATTTGAATAAGTCATATTATTTTTCCATTCATCCTTTTCAGCAGTCCAAATTAAACCAAGTCACAATATAAAAATATTTCTTAACATCCTAACACTATGTACCATAAAACAAAGCCAAATTAAATCAAGTCATCTTATCAGTATTATTACCCCACGTGAAGATCTGAATGTGGCAGGTGCAGACCCTACATGTCCCCCACTTGCACCAATTGTGCTGCCAACATTTTGCCTCTTCAGTCCAATATTTTCAGTAGCCCCACTTGTTCTTTTTTTCCTAACCTGTTCACCATAAGATAACCAAAATAGTTCTCATAAATCATATGACATAATGATGACTGAAAAATGATTTTTCATAACCTGTTTACTCACCGGGAGCTTTTAAGTTTTTCTCACTGTAACATGTGGTTGAGCAGGTGTTTTGCACGTACTTTTGTTATGGCCATACCGCTGACACTTTGAACTTTTGATTTTGGTACCTAGTTTTGATACCTTGAATCCTTGCATTCTCTCTTCAGGATCTCGCCGTCTCAATTTTTTGGGCCTGCCGGGTTGTCTTTTATGCTTAGGAGGCGCCACTTTGCCAAGGCCACTTTCATCCCAAAATTTGACACTAGGTACAGGATATATCATACACTCATAGATCCTCTTGTAAGTGTCAACAGTATACCATAAGCTAACATAATCCTCTACAGCTTCTTTCTTAAAAAAAAAATTGCAGCAATTGTATGGTGGCATGGAATCCCAGTGAGATCCCATCTTCTGCATGTACAAGACCTATCAGCTAGGTTGACAATGTACTTGTCGGACAAGTACTTCACCTCAAAAAGATCATCACCAGCCCACATAGGCTCACATCTCCCACTCTTCACCTTGAATTCCTCAATTTTTTTTTTGGATATTTGGGCAAATTTTACCTCGATAATTCTTCAATTCTTCTCTCTTTTCTTGCATTCTTGCCATCAAAGACTCTGATCATTTCAATACATGTGATTATTGGTTTGTCCCTACAGTCAATGATAAAGGCATTAAAACTTTCAGCCATATTGTTTAGCAAAGAATTGCATTTGCTATATGTACTAAACGCAGATCTAGTCCATGTGGCTGGAGCAAGCTTCGATAATTCATCGTGCGCATCTGAGTTGATTGCCTTTATCTTCTTCATATGCTTCTTCCAGTCAGGCACTGTAGATGCTTTTGCTACTAACCACATCTCATCCCTTAAATGTTTACCTCGATGCCTTTTGCTTACATTGCTATATAAGTGTCTCCAGCAAAACCTATGCTCAACATCAGGGAGCAGCTCATGCAAAGCTGGTATTAGGCCCTGTATCATAAACACAATATAATTTTTTTAATAAATAAATTGAATAATGTCTAAATATAAACATAAAAAAACCAAAAAAATATCATTGCACTTCATTATGTGGTTATATCTGTATGAAATCTGACCAGGGATCCAATGAGTATCAATTCTGGTTCTCTAGAACCACAACTGTCTAATTAGGCCCTATATACATTAACACTCTACCTAATTCAAATTTTGTTATCTTCATCACTTGGATTTTATTTTATTTGTTTATTTTGACATTCATGTAGTTCAAATACTAAATTACAGAACAAAATTAAATGAAGTGAGATAATTTTGGTCAGATTAAGACAGTAAAAATTTACCTTCTGTTGGTCAGACATGAAGGTTATCGTCCGTTCATGCCCAATGTCTTCAAGAAGATGCCTAAAAAACCAATCCCACGATTCCTTTGTCTCTCCTTCAACGACTGCAAATGCAATAGGAAACATTTGGTCATTTCCATCTCTGCCAATTGCAACAAGGAGCTGACCCTCGCTTGGACCTTTCAAGAAACACCCATCAACACCAACAAATGGCCTGCAGCCAGCTATAAATCCTTTCTTACAAGCATCTAAACAAATTTACAGTCTTTGAAAAACAGGAATTGATCCTGGGATAGATATAGTTTCAGTCAACAACTGCACTGTACTACCCGCATTGCATTTCAATAAGATATGAGTGTAATCCCATATTTTGTTAAACTGCTTTGATTGTTTCCCAAAAATCAATTCAAGTGCCAATGTCTTGGCCCTATAAGCCTTGCTCTTACTAATCCTTACAGAAAAATCCTCTTTAATTTGCATTCTAATTTCTTTATAACTCCAGTCAGGGTTGTCTCTCCATTTCTGTATATATCTTCTAGCCAACCAAGATGAAGTCAACTATCAATTTGCAAATGTCCGCACACATGAGTGAGTACCTTTGTATACTTTGCACTGGAAGGTATGCTCCCTTTGCATCCATGACCCGTGAAAGTACCATTCACATCCATCAACACACTTTGCCGTAAGCCTTCTACAAGCATTTCTGATAAACTTGATATCATACCCTCCCACGATTGCATAATTCCTCAATGCCTTCTTAGTTTCATGTGCATCTTTAAAGGTTTGTCCAACCTCTATCTTAATATCTTTTAAATTCTCTGGTTCCTTATACTGAGAATACCGATGCTCCACTCGTTTCCCATCAGCTGCATCACTATTACATGGACTGGGAGGATTAGATGAGTCACAGTAATCTGAATGTGGCTGATCTCGATGAAACGAACCACCTAAAAAGTCATATTCACTCTCTTCGCTGCTATCAACACTGTTGTGTCCACTGTCTTGCCATTCTCCATCAGTACTATCTTCTGAATTGTTATCTTCCACATCTCCAACTCCAGCAGAACTATTTTCAGAACTGTTCTCTTCCACTTCTCCAATTTGGACACCAAATAAATTCTCATCTCCCACATCACCATCCTGCCCACCCTCATCATCACCGCTGTAAGTATCTTCATCTTCCTTGTGAAAAAAGTGTGGTGCATCTTCCCCATTAATTGGACCATCGTCTTCCCCACTGTTTGGACCATTATCTCCCCCACTATTTGGACCATCATCTTCCCCCAAGTGTACACCCTCATCATCAATAATAGTAGGCTCCTCCAAATTGTCACCTTCATTTTCATCTTCCTCTTTAGCAATATCAGAATTAACCTTCTCCTCACCTTCATCAAACTGTATATTAGTTAACAAAGGATCCATAACCTGAGACACATCATCAATGCCATGTTCAACATAAATGTGCAGCACCTTATCCTGTGGTTGAATAGATGAAACCATATACATCAAATCTTGGTCAGTTTTCAATATTCTGATGCCTTTGCTAAACGCACACCTAGGCATCAGATACCACAAATTTTTTAGGTTCATATACCCCAACGATAATACAGTTTTTTCGATGTGAGGTACTGAAAGGTAATTTACATCCATATCAGGTGTCATTTGTATTTCTCCACCTACGTAATCTTGAAGAGGATTGCCTACAAATGAACCCCCGTGGTGCATTGCAACAGATATGGTCCCTTCCATATCTTCTCACTGTTGTTTAACACACAAATAGCAAAAAAAACCCATGGTTACTATATGTAGTGGGAGACAAACAAACAAACAAAATCATAAATAATTATCATAAATGGGGTCCATTATAATTTAATGTATAGATGTAATAAACAAAACCCTCAACTGATTATGGTCGAGGACCAAATATAGTTTGGTCAATGCTCCTATGCTCACATGCAAAAACCCTAATCATTATTCTATAAAGCCCCAAATTCGCATCTTTAACAAACTCCTACTCTCGACCAGCTATCACATTCATGATTTTCATATACATCAAATTAATTCAACCAAAAAGAAACAGAAAAAACCGAAAAATTCTTTCTTCGTTTATGTATGAAAAGACAAAACCATAAATAAAACACTTACATTCACATTCCAAAACCAGATTGCTGAAGTTTGTGTCCAAATCGTGATGATTAACAGTTAATAATCCTTAATCGTGAGCTTAGGGTTGCATATCATCACACTAAACTGACTTTCCCTCCCTAACCAACTTTACTCTCCTCCAAATCACGAGCTCAGGGTTTCTATATGGCTAACCAGAGTGCATCAGCACCACGTGCAGCTCACGTGATTTAATTTGGATGGAAAACATGCCACGTCAAGCCACGTAATTGCCACATAGGATGCACGTGAGCTCACGTGCTATTTCCGTCAAATTTGAGTAACGGAGTCACTAATTTGGCTCAAAATGAATTTATAACTTTTGATTTGGTACTAAATCGAGACAAAAAAAAGTTTGTGGCCTGGATTGAAAATCAGTAAAAAGTTCGTGGTACTAAATTGGAATTAACCCTTAAAATTTATATTTATACACACTAACTTGGTGAAAAGAATTGATAAAAATCTTAAAACACTAAATATTGTAAATAAATGGAAAAGATTTTAGTATAATTATATTTACATAGATATTTGGGGCGGGGCAGGTTGAAGAAGCCATATCCCATTCTCATCCCAAACCCTATAGGGTTTTTAATTTTTTTTCCAAACCCTATAGGGTTTTCAAATCTATTTCCCAAACCCTTTCCAATAGGGCGGGGCGGGGAGATTTACCCTTTTAACCCATCCCATTGACATCCCTAATCCCCAATCCCCAACTCCAGAGTTTTTTTTTTTTAAATTGACCTTTAAAAAAATATATATAGATGGGAGAGTGACCTTCTCCAAAAAATATTTAGAAGAATGAGCCTCTGACACAGTCAAATATGCTACATGGGCAAATGGAAAAATAAACAAGTGTTACAAATAGCGGTTTTCATAAACATAAAACATATCTGCACAGATCTAGTCCCGGTCCCCTCATTCCTCAGATCTGATCTCTCTCTCTCACGCCATTTCCTCCTCTCTCTCAGTCCATTGTAAGAATGACCCTCTCTCTCACGCCGTCTCCGACAATACTCCTGACCCTATCACCCCTGTTATTATATAAGCTGCTGCTGTATACAGAAATTGAACAGTACAATTACAGAGCATTTCCTAATGAGTTCATGTGGGAACTCACTGATGAGACTCCTGAGGGTCACTTGCCATTAACAAATGCACTTAGAGGGACATAGCTTCTTAATAGAATTCTAAGCCATCCACCTTTTGAGGCCATGGAAGCATAGGAAGAAGAAGAAGAAGAAGAAAACAGAGTTGCAGCAGAGAAAGGTAATAACTCCATCGAAAGCATGTTACTCGAACCCTCTCTCTCTGCAGCGAAATGTCGAAGATCAACAAGAATCGATACAGACAGATTGTGCATCGAATCAAGAAGCATAGCTTCGTCGTAATGGTTCCAGACGCCGACAAAAGTGTGCCGAGGATCGGCGAGGAAGCGGCGGAGAGAGGAAATATTCAACAACACTAGATAGAAAATTCAGAGCACTATCCTTGGAAAAGAGAAATGGTTAGATTTTGCACCTGATGATACAACACAAATGGTGGGAATGTATTTATGATTTTCCCTGTAAAACGAAAGGCGAACTCTAAGATCACAACGAATGCATTTACCTCTCAAATGATGCTCACAAAACCCCTGTATTATTCAACTATAATTCTACAAAAACTGAACATTCAAAGACTCTTTTGCCTTCTTCTGCCTCTTCAAAATGAAGAACTACGGTGTCCCAAATCAACACCCTTTATATAAAGGAAGCTGATTACCATCCCCTCTCCTCATTTATTTATTTTTATTTTTATTTTTATTTTTTGAAAAAGATCTGGAAGTGCATCACAACACAGTTAGTGGTGAAATATTACAAACTAGAAATAAATAAATAATATGTAATTTAAAAAAAAAGAAAAAAAAAAGAGAGAGAGATAAGATATGAGGAATGAGAGGACCGGGACCACATCTGTTCAGATATGTTATATGTTAATGGAAAACTGCTGATTGTAACAGCGGTTTATTGTTCCATTTGCGCATGTGGCATGTTTGACTCAGTCAGAGGATTATTCTCCCAAATAATTTTTGGAGAAGGTTACTCTCCCAAAAATAAAAATTTCTCAACTCTAAACTCATCATTACTAAGGGGACATGAAATGACAGACATTAAATATTGATATGATGTGTTGGGATTGGGAATTATGTGCAAATCGGGGATTCTGTGTTAAATTAGAGATGAAATTGAGGATTGGTCACCAACTCCAAACCCATCATTACTGGGGGACATGAAATGACAGACATTAAATATTGATTTGACGTGTTGGAGATTGAGGATTATGTGTAGGAGATTGAGGATTATGTGTAAAATTGGAGATTCTATGTAATATTGGGGATGGGGGACTCTATGTAAAATTGGAAATTCCGTGTAAAATTGGGAATTGGGAATTTTGTACAAAATTGGAAGTCAGTCAAATTTTAACCTTTTGAATGGTATTTTGGTCCAAAAAAATAATGATAGGTTCATCTTTGTAATTATTTTTGAATCGAGTTCATTCACGTAATATTTTGAAAATTTAGGATTATTGATATAAAATGCCCATAATACAACCAATATTTGAGTATATAGACTAGCAGAAATGATCACGTAAAGACCAGTCCTTAATTTTAATTTAAGGTCCACTCACCATTAGAATATGTATTTTGAAAAACTGACCGTTGGATTTGATAATCTTCTTATTTATATCGTGTTTGCCAAAAATCACAATGATCCAACCGTCAGTTTTTAAAATACAGATGGTTAAACAATTGTTACAACATCCAACGGTAAATACTGTTGCACTGAAAATGAACTATATTTGAAAACCAATGACCAGAACACCGTGATTTTTGGCAGACATGACATACATGAGATTATTATCTAATCCAACAGTTGGTTTTTTAAAATACCTATCCTAAGTGAGAAAATGGTGAATGGACCTTACCGTAAGATAAGGACCGGTCCTTAATGGATCGTTTCTGTATAAGCTAGATGACTCTCTGCTCAACTTCAATTAAGATTTCTCCCCGATACAACAATATTCCATATTAATTAATGTTCGAAAAATCGTGTTGGTAGTTAGTCCCATCCCAAAAAAAAAAAAAGGAAAAACGAAAAAGAAAAAAAAAATCAAACTTAAGATTTTCAGCTTCTTCAGACTCAAAGACCAAAATCAAATTGTTTAACTCCATCAAGTATTCAAGTTGTTCAAGCTGAATTTTCTAATGACCCATAAGATATCACAAGCAAGGTGCTGCATGCAATGTAGCCGAAAAAAAGTGTCACACGCAACCCATTGACACGTAAAAAACCAAAACATAACGTAGATCCTGCACAAAATGCATATATATTCAAGCTGCAAATGCAAAGCGTCATTGCATGTAATCCTCCACAAAGTACTCTATATAAACCAGCAGCCCTACATGCAACTCATCAACCACAGCCACATAGATATATATTTAGAGAGAGAGAGAGAGAGAGAGAGAGATGGCAGTGATTAGCATCCGCCATTGTGGGTTTTGGGCATGTTAATTGTGATTGGCAGAAATTACAGGCAGATAGTAGTGTCAGGGCAGGTGTGCAATATGAACGTCGGCGATCTGGCAACACAGTGTTCGCAGTATACTCAAAAGTCGGGGCCAAGGGTTGATCCGTCACAGGGATCCTGTGACATTGTGAAGAAAATGAATGTGGCATGCGCCTGCTACCAGGGCCAGCCCTGGGCTTTGGGTGGCTTGAAGCGGCTACCTAAAAGGGGCTCCTCTACATGTAAACTCTAAAGAAAATTTGTATCTTAATTTATACGTTAAAGATGTTAGTTTCTTATAAAACAATATCTATTATAGCATATTATAGCAGGGAAAATAGTTAAATAGAAAAGAGTTTTCAATTGACTCACCCCAAACATCAACAGTACATCACCAAAAAAAAAAAAAAAATTGCTAAATGGTAGAACATACCATGTAAATGATGAATCTTACAATAAGAAAATAATAAAATCAAATAAATTGTCTTCTTTGTTTACTGAAAAAAAAATCCTAAAATTTTAATTTAATTCCCAAATTAAAAGC
>JAESVK010070181.1:0-10538 GCA_017140935.1 Hamamelis virginiana
GAAATATCATTAAGAAACAAACCATAGAGCGCAGGGGACATGATAGCCTCAACCTTAACTCTATGATATGATGGGATACCTTCAAAGACTCTTCCATTCCTTTCTTCCTAAATCCTAAATAGACCTACTACCTGCATGGACAGCATACTTCCGCAAAAATGTCACTCTCGATGCCTCAAAACCAGGAAAAGAAAACCGAACGATATAGAAAATGTGTATTGGAGAGGCCCAGCTCAGGTCAGCATCAAGAAATATGAAGGACCAAATCTCAAGTTAACAAAAACATCCTCGATACGACACTTGGAAGGACACTACTACCATCTGATGTTAGCACTATCAATTTTACTATCCGTATACCCATCCCATGAGTTTCTTCATCCTGTCATGAAAGTTGTATTGAAAGCACTAGAGAAGGTGAAAGATAGGGCATTCATAAAAATGAAGAATGAACTGATTTTCTTTTTGTCAATTATTTTCAATCACCAAAACTTGCAACCAGTTAGGCCAGAGGTGATTTACATTATCTTGACGTCATTAAAGATTTTTATGGATCTTGGGAATTTTGCTTTATATCCATGTGCACGCTCAACTAAGGGAAGTTTTACCCCAGCTATTAACAATCAGCCTCATAAATCTTGTTTCTCCAACAATCTATTAGGGCCATTTTCTGTTAACTTAAAGGCCAACATAGATACAATCTGAACTCAACCGAACTATCCTCATCAATCATTGGACTTCATGGGCAAACCATCTTATGAAGATCGCATGAAGATTTTATTATTGTAGGATTTTATTTTCTTGTTTTTAATATTTTTTAGGCTTCTAATAGTCAATTTTGGGTCCTTATAGGATACTATAATAGGTAGGGTCAATTTAAGAAAGTTTCTAGGTATTATTAGGATTTTATGAAGCACTAAAATATGGCATAAGGCACAAAATAAGGAATTAATATTTATTTCCATTTTCTAGCTAGGGTTTCTAGGGTTATTTCCTTTTATTTCAGTTTTTCCTATTTCAGCAGTATTAGGGTTTCTAAGCTTTGTTTTAGTATAAATATGCTTGTAGCCGTCTTGACAAATCAGTTTATGAATTAATAAGAATTTTATTGAGAGTTTTCACTATTTTCCCTAAGTTTCTCTCTTTGCGAAGATCGAGTACTTGGTTGCCTATTTTCCTGGCACTGTCTTTGTGATATGTCAACAGGGATTTGGAAGGTTGTTCATTGTTGGTGAGCTTGACTTCAACATTCCACTGCATCACCATCTCAACTGAGTTTCTCTCATCTTATGCACAATTTGCACCACCTCTACCTTCTCACAACATCATCACTAATTCTGACCTTTGTTGTCTTGCTGCCCATCCATCTCAACATCCTTGTTTTAGATTCACTCCTTTTATGAACACGTTATTCATCAAAAACTTCAATATTGGAATATTTTCCCTTCATGCATGTTCATACTTAATTTAAAATATCTCTATCCAAAATACCTCATATAGTAAGTAGCTCACCTCTATGCATCTAAAACTCACAAGATTTTACTACAAGCACAGTATTGTATCTCATTGTATAGCATGTATAAGCATGGACAGAAGCACACACAAAAAGTGTACCTAAAGAGCCCTACCATATATGACTATATAGGGAAGGAGAATAGGCATCTAATCCTTTTGAGAATATGAGATAAGAACCCCACAAACAAGTGAATGAACAAACAGCATAAAGAAATGAAAATTATGAAACAAATTATCTATAACAATTAACACAAACTCTAAAGTCTCAAGCCACAAGCCTTGCAAATGAAGCTTTATCAGATGGCTTAGGTTTGAAATTATTGAAATTAACTTAGCTCAAGCTTATTACTTTTTTGATAAGGCTAAAGCTCTGGCTCAACTCAATCCAATGGTATCATTGACCCAGTTCAAGCCTAAGATTCTGTGAGCTTCAAACCGTTAAGGTCTGATAAAATCAAAATTCATTGTCTAAAAAATATGGGTTCCTAGTTCCCACACGTGTAATAAACCGAATCTTTGAGCTAACCTAACTCATCTCATCTAACACTAATTATGCTAAATAAGCTTTCCTTAAGGCCAAGTCTAAATTTTCAAACCTCATGATTGTGCTCAGGCTCCACTCATAGCAAGTCAAGCTCACTCAAATCTACTATGAATTGATCCCACCCTAGTAGGTGGTTTTGAGTTTCATCACTTGCTGATGAATGTGGATAACAAAAATTTCTCCATTAACGATGTATTTCGTTTACTAAAACATTTTCAATTACTTTTAAGAAAATCTCATTGATCCCATACATTTCAAGAACTATATTCAAACAATATGTGATAAAATACTTCACCAATTTTAGTTGTTTTTAAATCACTTTTCACCTTTAATGTCCTAATACAACAATTACAACCATCCTAACAGTATTACAAAGTTACATATATACACAGTGCACAATTATAAACCCTTTTGTCTCCCAAATGTTAATGCCCCAAGGACCCCTAGGAGACTGAAAGTAGAATCTCCCTTGCTGTAATGATGTTTGGAAAGGTAACTCTCACACCAGATTCCTTGTTTAATTGTCATTCAACAATTCAAGATCCATCCTCCTTTCATAGGACAGTTTAATGGTTGCTCTGGCTGCATTAATATTTGATTATTTAGAACCAGATGAAGTTTTTTCATATTTTACACCCAATTCTATTGGTATTATTAATGTGGCATTTGAAATCATTTATCCACTCAAGTATTCATTATTAAATCAAACTATTCTCTAATATGACATCAACATAACTGAAGGTAGAAAAGAAAATCATTTGAATAAAATATTACTATACCTCAAACGCTGCTACTTGCCCACCATTGCAAGCCAACTCTTGTTCTGTTTCAGAAACTAACATGAGCTTTCTCTCTTCAACAATCTTGCTCATTTCTGTGACCATCGTCACATGCTTTGAAACATTGCCATGCATTTTTCTGTACTCAGGGTAATTGTCAACAAATTTTGCCATGTCTTCTGCAGAATTCAAGCATTTAATGATTTAGTGATAAGCCTAATATTTCTATCTTTAGCCACTGACTTACAATATTAGCTACAATACATATCTCATGGACTGAAGCTTTTTCGAATTTGCCTCATACGAACCTACTGTCTGGATGTTCTGGTTGCTTTTTGCAACCTGCTGAAATTCATCAACCATCCTCTTTATATTCATTCCAATATCTCCAAAATTCTCATACATGTTAGCTTTAAAAAAGGCATCTTGTTCTGATGATAGGACAACTTCCTGCAAGCACGAATTGTTCAAAGATAATTCATTACCAGTGCATAGTATTTTAGTGCAAATATATAATACAGAAGAAATACAATAAAACCTGCTGATCCTTTGGGAATTTGCCAATGTTTGCCAAATTCACTTTGTTGTCTTCAATACCTATCAACTCGTGAACCATTGCCTACAGAAAGTAATGAGCTACATTTATATTAATCATTGACAATCTATGTAACATAATGCCAATGTAATAGGTCTTCCCAATACAGAGGACATAATGACAATGTAGTAGGTCTTCCCAATGCAGAGGAACAACATGAGTGGCAAGATCAAGGGTTCGATCCTGTCCCTTGTAACGCCGAAAAAAAAATTATAGTGACAACCTATGAGTACCTGATACGTCCACTGATTCAGCAATGGAGTGACAGGGTCATCCCTCCTATCAACTACTAGCAACAAAGGGGAAACTTCCATTCGTCTGAAATCAAAGAGACCACTTTCTTGCTGGTACATCAGCTTCTGTTAAATAGGATTTAAAAAAAAAATAAATTAAAAAAAAACACTTTCTTATGAAAGTACATTCAGGGCAATATTGGACAGCCTATATGGATCTGAATTCATGTAGCATTTAACAATTCATGATTTTGCTCACCGCGGTTTCCTGTGCAATCCTTTTTGCAATATCGGAGGTCCTTTGATATCGAATGACAGGTCGCCGCTTTAACGCTAAGAAAATTGCTGCAATACCATCAACAACTCGATCACAAAAACGCTGCAAATTTGAAGGATCAACAACTGCTGGTAGCATGTAAAGGTGATTTGATGGCATATTCAAAGTGAAATGATAAGGATCAATTGCAATGAAATCTGCATAGAATTCCTGCAACATAAAAAGAACAATCATATCAAATGCCTAATCTATAACCTGGACAAAAAATAAGAAGTATAATCCTCAAAACTACATCAAAAAATTAATTAAAATAACTTCACCATACAAATTGGACCTTACTAATATTAAAGTATACAGGCTATAGTTGGATAAGAAGGTGTACTACCAGAGTTGAGTGAAGCTTGCTCGCTTATGTAAAATCTGGTATAAGGTGCATCTAGTTATGTGCCAGACAGAGAATTTGACAACGAATGTAAACCCACATAAACCAAGCAAAAGCAATGACCTTCACTTGATATTACAAACTTATCGCAGATATCTAAAACGACAATTAATCCTAATATATCAAACATGCACAAAATTCTAAATTAGTTCTTAACAACTTGATTCATAAGATAAATAGCCAATAAAATTATCCAAAACAAAAGGTGATACACTCTTAGGAAATGCATATGTACCTGAACTTGCTGGACAACTTCATGTTCATCGGAATCAGCCAAAATATGAATCTGGGTATCTTTCAATAAGTTGGAAAAATCTGTATATTTCAGCATGACATAGAATAGGGGTTTTGAGTCAATAGTTCATGACAAATTCTAGCAAAAATTAGAAATATTTGAATAGCCTTCTCACAATAAAATTACATTATAACTTCTCTCATATTCCCATAACAGTAGAACTTACATAGGTGATATTCTCCAAATCTAGGACTAGCCAGCTCACGCCGCATATACTGAATATTCTCTGATGTTGGGCGAAGGAAACAAACTGCTTTGAGATGTGACATTGATTCCTTCGACCTGGAAATTGAGTCTACCAATTCTACCAAAAATACTTCCTTCTGAAGAAGCTCTGACTGAGAATACCCAACACTCACAATACTAACCTACATCTCAAGTAAACAAAACAACACATCCATCGCCAAAACCACATTTTGATTAGTCATGTGAACCATGACAACGTTGACGAATCTATATAGTTTGAATTCTAATGTATTCAAATTTGAAGGCATCGATTTGGTTAACATTTTGGAAGTACATAAATTGATCTTGAAAGAAAATTTGTTTTGATTTTTTGCTCCCAAAAACAAAAGAGAAAGAAAAGGAATTTTCAAATCGTAAACATTACCAAAGTACAACAATCAGAAAACAAGTTTCAGCAAAATCAAGTACTTGTAATCCCTATAACAGGTGATTTAGACATTCTGAAAATTATCTGAAGGCTCTGTTTGGTTGCTTAATTCCGAATCTTAAATTTAAAAATAAAATAAAATATAAGCTCCATGAACTGAGTCTAAATATAAATAATTGGCCTACTTGAGTGTCATTTTTTCTTTTTTTTCTTTTTTTGTCCAATTCTAAACACAAAAACATCAGCAAAACAGAAGAGGTCAAAACCTTCTTTTCTTTTCTAGGTTTCCACGGCAAGCAAAAGGATGATAATTGAAGCAGTAAGTTTATATATTCAGAAATGAAAACAAGTTTTGAGTTGGAAGCAGTAATTTTAGATATTATGAAATTATCTAAAGGCTCTGTTTGGTTGTTAGGAAACGGAAAGAAAAAGAATTCAAAAATTTCGACTCTTAATTTTAAAAATAAAATCAAATAAGCTCCATCAACTGAGTCTAAATATGAGTAGTTGACTTCATTGAGCTAAATTGTTCAAATCCTAAATACAAAAAACATCAGCAAGACAGAAGATGCAAAACATTCTTTTCTTTTCCTAAGCTTTCTCGGCAACCAAAAAAAAAAAGATAATTGAAAACAAGTTGAGTAGGGAGACTAATTTTCTTAATTAAACAGATGGATCAGAGACTAAATTCAAGTGATTCGACGAGAATAATTATAAGGTAACGAGAATACCGTTTGTGAATCGAGGATGAGAACCTTCATGCCCGAGATGTCCTGCAACATCCGAGAGATGTAATCCCGTACGGCCGATATCAGCACCATCTTTGATATATACAGAGATCAGCCCGTCGAGATCTAGAGCAACGATCGTCTTCTTCTTTTCTTCTTCTTCTTCTTCTTCTTCTTTTTCTGATTCTGATATGTACGAATTAAGACGAAGCTTGAAGGTGAGAATCAGATCTGCGTTGGACTTCGAGGGAATGGCAAATCCACAGACCGACTTGCGAGTCGTGAAGGTAAATCAGTAAAGGTGTTGAAAATGACGACGTTTGACAACTGCAGTGGGAATGGGAAACCAAAGAACTTGTAATTTGTATAATTGTACCCCAAATTGTTAGTGAATTTAAAATTGTAGAAACTGCATGTTATTTTGCTAGTAAATTTTTTAGGGTTTTATACTAATAGGATTTTAATATTAGAGTCTTATACCAATAGGTACCCCTGAAATTTTGGTATATACATGACCCTGTGTTTTTATATAAAAATGGTCAAAAATACCTTTATAGCTTTCTCAATATAGTCGCGCGCTAAATCCACTTTAAATGGTTGCCTTAAATCACAGCGGCAGAAAAGGAATATGTTATATCGTGAGTTTTGAACAAATCACATTCAATTTGCGTCTGTCTAGTTTGGGGAGGGTTTGATATGCACCATTCAAGGTTCGCATTCCTATAGGTTTCCGATTGTCTTCTCCAGTGAACCAATCACGACGAACATTCCCACAAAGTTTCTGATTATCTTTTTCTGGTGCACCATTCACGGCCTGCATTTGCAAAAGGTGAGGTTGGGGCTCGTTGAGATTTTTTTCTTTTGGCTTATTTAATTGGGTTAAAACGTGAGATTGGGTGGGGGAAATTTTTTATTTTTTAGAATTTGGTTGAGCAATGTATACATGGTATTTGTATTTTGGTCTTTTTAGGTTGAAATGTGAGCTTAGAGTTAAGATTTTGAATTCCGTCATTTTTAAGGATTTAAAAAATTTTAGGAAATTTTTCCTTAAAATGGCAAAATCCTTTTAGTGTCTGTTCTTTTCGTTGGAATTCATGGGAGGATTTTAGAAGTCGTGGGAATTCAGCAAAATGATGGTGTTCTTTTGACTCTTTTGGAGGGGATTTACAATTACCGGGCATTTTAAAATCTTTAGCAAGTTAGGATTTTAAAGTCTCACGTAAGGGTTAGGATTTTTTATTCCAAATAATGAGAAGTCTTGGCACTTGAAAAATCTTAGGATTTGAAAGTTTAGGCAAAAGAACAAACCCTTAAAATTTTGTCATTTCCTAGAATTTTAAAATCCTTAAAAATGGCGGAATTCAAAATCATAACTCTAAGCTCACATTTCAACCTAAAAAGACCAAAATACAAATACCATGTATACATGGCTCAACCAAATCCCAAAAAATAAAAAATTTCCCCCCACCCAATCTCACGCTTCAACCCAAAAAAGCCAAAAGACAAAAATCTCAACAAGCCCCAACCTCACTTTTTTGCAAATATCGGCAGTGAATGGTGCACCGGAAAAAGACAATCGAAAACTTTGTGGGAATGCCAATCGTGATTGATTCATCGGAGAAGACAATCGGAAATCCTAGAGGAACGCCGGCCTTGACTAAAAAAGACAGTGAGGCAGACCTTTCTTCTTAGGATGAGGATCAGCCATTGGTTCCTAAACACATAGATGATGCAGACACGTTGAAGCATAACAAAGAGCTTACAACTAGGGAACTTGCTACTTATGGATTTTATATTGCTCCTATCTGGTTTATAATTTCTTGAGTTTTTGGATACAGGACAATGTGATCCAACTTTAAAGAAAATCCATCTTGCAAGAACTCCAAAATTTTATTAGGGAACAACCAAGTTCTCCTAAGACTTAAAATTATTATTGACTCCATACAATCAATGGGAATTTTGTCATAAGACTTAAAATCCACTAGAATAATGAAAATGCATATAAGACAGTCTTTGCTAACTTTCCCAGAAATCTAACTTTTCCAGAAATGTATATATTAATATTCTAGTTATCTTTTTTGAACTCTGAGTAAACACCATGTAATTCCTAAAAGATTTCAAATAAATAACAAATGCTTAAAACACTGGAATAAAATAAAGTAATATCTGATATTATTTGAGAAACTATAAATTAAAAATAAACTTTACGGGAGAACAAAAGACAATGTTGGTTATCTTTATGTCAAGGCAGAGAATTTAAGCTATGATCTTCAAATTCAGTAATATAGCTCTGCTTATCCCTAGACTGCAACTTCTCATAATTTAATGATAATGTTGGTTCTATATCTAAGGCACAACTATGCAATTAAAGCTAATCAAAGTTCAGCCTTGCTCAAGCAAGACCAAGATGTGATTCAGGAGGATGGGGATAAAGTTCAAGTAAGAAAACTTGTTTGGTCCACTTGAAAAAACTATATCAATTTATCTCACATAACAAATTGCCTTGGTTCTGAAGAAGTTTTTGATAAAAACAGCTAGACATATTTTAATGATGACACATTTAATATCAAAGGATAAATGGAATCAAGCTAAAGTGTTATGAGAGTTGAACTAGACCAGCTATTTTAGTAACTACCACTCACCAGATCTTAGAATAGTAACTAATGCAGATAGAGCATTTTACAAAACTTAGCAAAACTGAAATTAAGTAGGAGGAAAAGTTTCAAAGTATAAATTAGGAAAGAAGGAAACTAGCTAGAAACACTGTGAGTAACTCTACAATTTGGATTTTAAAGTAATATTTCTAAACTAACTCTACTGTAATATTTCTAAACACAGTGAGTAACTCTACTGTAAAATGGAAGGTTCATTTATTTGAAGATTAGAGTTTATTAAGCTTTATGGACAAACATGATTACATGACTCATGTATTAACGTTGCATCTCTCATTTTTCAGGTACATAGGATGGATGCAGGACAACATAATAAGTGCGTTAGCACCAAGGCTGCACGATTAATCCAAAAAACGTCTACAGCTTTGAGAATAATTACCTCTAAAAGTTGATCTCTTTTGGGTTCATTTAGAAGATTGTCCTGCAAATCACGTGGAGGAATCTGCCAAAAGGACAGAATAGCAAAATTGATTCAATACAGAGAAGAATTCATCCAACTCAAAAGTAGGACAGAATAGCAAAATTGATTCAATACAAAGAAGAATTCATCCAACTCAAAAGTATAATGTAAACACAAACTATTACAGCAGATAATTTCGATTAAAAATTGTGAAGCAGAGATATATTCAATCTAGCTATTATAATTTCAAGTGGGCAGGCATAATCTGTTTTGTGGAGTTGTAGGCCATAATGAATTGCAACAACCAAACTACAGTATTAAAGTATGCAGGGAAGAAACCTTCATAGATCTCACTTGCAGTTTGAACTGTTCATGAACAAAGAGGAGATAGAAATGTAATACCTGAGACTTGGACCTTATGGATGAAGTAAGATGTGATTTAACTGCAAATTAGTCAGAAAACCAGGACATTAAGATTGTTCGCAAGCAGGAGAATATAGAGGTTCACAAAAATAACAATGGTAGTAACCACAAATACTGCCGCATTGGCCTTTCTACATATAAAGCAGCACTCTCTGGTTGCTTTTTCAAATCACAGCAATCTAGAATTGTGTTATAAGCTAAAACACATGACAAGGATTTAATAAGAAAATAGAATTATGGGACAGGTAATTAATGATTCATACCAGATCTGGAAAAGTAGGAATGAGAGAACTTTTAATAACACTAGTTCTCATCCCTCCCAGATTGTAGAAAGAGCAACAAAACTTAGTAAGGACTATACTATTGATGGAAATTAGAAGGATGACCATGTTCTTTCTACATCACTCTTAGGCATTTTATCAAACAACTCTACTGCAGACGACACACCTTACAATTACCCATTTTATAATACATATTGATAGGATCGGTCTCAATGAACACATCACATTCTAGTCCCTTATAAGCTATTTTATGGTAAGCAAAAATAGCTTATAAGCTTTTTTCCACGTTCTAAAATTGCAGGCCCCTTAACAACAGAAAATGACCTAAAAACATGAGTTCTAAAATTTTCACAGTTTTCATTTGGGGAATTGAAATGAAAACAGAAAACGTTACATGCGCAAACAGAGTATTGAATCAAAATTGCAAAGACGGTAAGAAAATTTGATTAAATTGACACAAATCACATGCAATGAGACTCAAAACTTACAGAAAGTTACAGAGGATTTTTATGGGGATCAAATTAAAACTGTTCAACAAAGAATAAAAAAAAAATGTGAATCAACGAGGAGAAATCATAAAAGCATATAGATTGTTGATGAGATTTGAGAAGGAACTCACCTCGATTTGGGAGCGAGCTCACTGGATCTCAACCAATGACGGCAGCGTGAAATTGATTTTCGTGCTTGAGATTTCTGTTTGCAGAGGAGATGAGGAAGAGTGAATCATAAAAGCATAAAAAAAAT
>JAESVK010070183.1:451-11012 GCA_017140935.1 Hamamelis virginiana
AAAGTGTTATATTTACATACCCTTTGAGGAGGTTCTCCGGTCGCCAAGGGGCGCATCAAGAATTGTTGACAGAAGACCTCGTAGCTCGCATCAGAGAAAAGGAAAGCAGAAAGATCCACTCCTCTCTTAGACTCTAACAGGGCCTCACCCTTCAGTTTATCAGTGTGGCGCATATTTGCAAGAGGCAGAAAAGGCACCCTAGCTGCATCCATATTTCCATAAACTTGGCGACAGACTCTTTCACCCAAGAACCAGTATCTGCCAGAAGGCCCCTCAAACAAGATTCGCCTATGTGTTAGGAATACACTATGCATGTGAGGGGGAGCCAAAGTAGTCCTCCAAGTACCCCATGGGTCCCAGTTCACCTGAAGATTATGAAGAGTATGAGAGTTGAATATAGAAGATTTAAGAGGAAGACAATGGTTTGAGATTTTACCTGTTCTGCAGTGAGACCGGCAAGGATAGCTTTGGCAGCAGCATAATCATACCTATGGAGATTGGAGTGTTTCCTGTGGCATGGATCAAAGCGGACTAAAAATGGCCATTGGTTAACCCCCTCTTTCAAGAGAGGACAACCAAGACCCAAGTAGATGAATGCCCATACCTGCATGAAAGAAAGATCAGGGAATTGATAAAGATATGGAAAGATTCTATTGAAAGACAATCGGGTGAAATCAGTACCTGCCATATGAAAGCTAAGCCGCCGAAGTCTTGAGCAGCATCTCGTGATTTGTCACACATGGAGCGATACATAGTCGCTAATGCAGCTCCACCCCAGTCATACAGATGAATATTATCTGTAATCTCCAAACTCTTCAAAAAGCCTAGAAGGGCTATGTCCTGTGTACCTGCAAAAAGAGTGCATGAGAGCAGATACAGAATGAATGCACGGGCAATATCCTCGGGTTCCCCTCCCTCCTCTTCATTTTGAACACTGAAGTGATTATAGAGCCAAGAGCGCCTGACTCCTCTTTTTGTCAAAGGAACGTTTTCAACACCTAAAAGATTGTACAAGTATTCTTCATCAGTGTGAGCTTCGTCATAAAAGGCGAGTGGTTGGCCTCCAATATGAAGTCCTGTAATCATAGTAAAGTCAAATGGGGTCATATTCATTTCCCCAAACCCGAAGTGGAAGGTGTTGGTGGTGTCCCACCAGAGTTCAGAGAGAGCAATCATGGCCATTCGATCCATGTTGTCGAGCCAGAGAGAATCCAAGAAGAACTTAAAGCCCGCTTGTTCAACAATGGCCTTAGCTTGGGGTTGGCGTGCTTCCATTAATTCCCACCATTTGATGAGTTTACCCAAGGAGTATCTGGTACGGACTTCGAAATTGGGCTGCATAAACACATTTGAGATTATATTCACATCAAAGCAAATATTGTTATTTCTAAAGGAATTTTGATTCAAATGCAATGCAAGCATGACTATTGATTTACATATCATGAAATGAAGTAAAATTTATGCTTTGAATGAGCCAAAATGATCAATACATTTTCAAAAGGATTTTACAAAAAAAAGATGTATGCATATTGTATGACACAATTTATTATCAAAGGCATGGGTGGTGTCACCAAAATCCAAAATGTTTCAAATTCAAAATTGATGGTGTTTTAATCAAATTAAACATCATAGAAAATTTTTGAGATACTTTACATGACATGAAATGGCTTGTAAAGAAGAAAATGGATGATGGTGTCATTGAGGCATTTTATCAAACATGTGATATGCATATTTTCAAAATGGTATTTTCAAAGAAGATTGATCATGGCAAATATTTTCTAAAATCCTACAAAAATCATTGAAACATGATTAGGATATGTTTGATTTGAAAAATCAAAGCTTACTTCATTGAGACATTTCATCAAACACTTGGTGTGCACCATTCACAAGCTTGTGAAGCTATGGAATGGGACTCTCATGCTCTTCCCAAAGGTTACAATGATATGAAAATCAACAATCAACATGTAAACAAGCATTTCAATTCAACCAATTGCATATGAATCAAGAGTTATTAAGGAAATTTAACTTACATTGTCTTTGGAGTGAATATATGAAAGATGTGTTCTAGGCTCCAAGAGTAGAGATGGTGGATGGGAATCTCCATATGAGGGTGCCTTGTACCAAGCCTTGACTTCCAAGAACGGATATTTGAAGTAAGGTGGAGGTAATTGATCCATTTTTGAAGAGAATGGAGTATGTGAGAAGTGGAGAGGTTCACACCAAATGAAGACAAGTTGAAGAACTTGAGGAGATGATGGTGATTTTGTGTTGCTAAGGATATGAACCAATGTTTTGGTTGAGTATGTGTGAATTGAAGATCAAAAGCTAGGGTTTTGGGAGCAAAACCAAGCTTGGAAGAGGTTTGGAGTGAGCACAAGAGTGCATGTGAGAATGAGGGGTTTAAAAAGACAAAAAAAATTCGGGTCACACATGGTGACCGTCCTAGCTAGGACGGCCAACCGTCCAGCCTAGGACGGCCAGCCGTCCAGGCTAGGACGGCCACCAGTGTCCCCCAAGTTGATTTTCCCAATTTTTTGTTTTTTCGATCAATTTCTTCCAAAATTAGTTCATGTTTTGCAAGGAAATTACCACTAAATGATGATTTTGAATGTTGATTTTGAATTCGGATGATGATTTTGAATGATGATTTTGAAAACATTATATGGGAGAAGTACCATATAATTGAGGCTGTGTTCATGTGGTAAATGTGCCATATGAACAATGAGTTTGAAGTTATTTTATGTGAGACATAAAATAACTATTTGATTTGTCTTATGTGATTATTTTATGTGAAACATAAAATGATAAAGTGTGATTATTTTATGTGAGACATAAAATAATGGCTTATATGGGAGATGTACCATATAATTGATGATATGTTCACATGGGAGATGTACCATGTAAACTATGAACTTGAGTTATTTTATGTGAAGCATGAAATAACATTTTGAATAATTTGTGATTATTTTATGTGAAACATAAAATGATGAGATATGATTATTTTATGTGAGACATAAAATGATGTTTATATGGGAGAAGTACCGTATAATTGAGGCTGTGTTTATATGGGAGATGTACCATATGAACAATGAGTTTGAAGTTATTTTATATGAGACATAAAATAACTATTTGATTTGTCTTATGTGATTATTTTATGTGAAGCATAAAATGATAGGGTGTAATTATTTTATGTGAGACATAAAATAATGCTTTATATGGGCGAAGTACCATATAATTGATAATATGCTCATATGGGAGATGTACCATATGAACAATGAGTTTGAATTATTTTATGTGAAGCATAAAATAATAGTTTGAAAATGTTTATATAGGAGAAGTACTATATAAATAATATTTCTTATGGGAGATGTACCATAGAAATAATGAGTCTGAACTATTTTATGTGAGAGAAGTATCACATAAGATGATAACCTGCATGTGTTTATGTGAGAGAAGTATCACATGAAATGATGGCTTGTATGTGTTTATGTGAGAGAAGTATCACATAAAATAATGATTTGTGTATGCTTATGTGAGTGAGATATCACATAAATGTTTGTTTTGCGGTTTGTTGATGTGATTGATTTGGAAATAATTGGAAGTGTGACTTCCAAGAGTTATTTCCATTCTGGATTTGCTCAGGAAATAAATCTCAATGTTCGTGAGATGTTGGTTGATTCATCCCTCTTTTGTCGCGGCAAAAATGGGATGCCATCTTGTTTCGTTGGTATTACATGGCGAAGCCATGAAACACCAACGAGGGGCTTCTGTGGACACCCCATTTTTACCATTATTTTCTACCATGTATCCATGCAAATGATCAACTAGAATAGCTGATCATTGGGTGAGGAATTGGCCTTGTAAAGACCAAATTGACCAAATTGCCCTTTGCTGAAGAAAATGACAATTCATTATTTCATGTGTACATTTGGATTGGAATCAACCCATTTGTATTGCATTTAACTTTTGAGGTGTTTTAAAACATCCCTGTAAATTTTCATGGCATTCTGATGAGAGCTCGATAGGTAATTAGGGTTTTTGCGACTTGAAGGGCATTTTCGTCCTTTTTCTCGTATAATTTCCGAATGACCTCCGAATTCGAAACGGATTGTTTCATGAGGTTTATGTGGATGTGGGGAGTGAATTTGGTATGTCAATTGAGCCTTTGAATGGTTGGGATGGATTCTCCCAAAATCGATCCCGCGGGTAAGGATGAGCCGAATTAGGGTTTCGATCAAATTGACCGTGAATTGGTCGT
This sequence comes from Hamamelis virginiana, assembly GCA_017140935.1. Classification (NCBI taxonomy): domain Eukaryota; kingdom Viridiplantae; phylum Streptophyta; class Magnoliopsida; order Saxifragales; family Hamamelidaceae; genus Hamamelis; species Hamamelis virginiana. Next base: position 4,710 of record JAESVK010070183.1, read on the forward strand.
TTTCACCAAAACAAAAGATTTTCAAAACATGTTGTTAAGTGCCAATTTCATGTTGAAACCATGTTTTTAGAAGTGGTGCAAGCCTAATTGACCAATTTTACAAAACAGAGAATGGTCATATGACCAATTTTGGCACAACCCGGTCAATTGGCTAGCTTTTTGCTAAAACCCTTGACCATGGTCAACTGATTTTAACCCAGAAACATTCTAAAAATGTGGAGGATCAAAACACGGTCGTTTTGAGCCCTGAACCATCGGATTTGGATCAAATTTGACCAAAATATGGCCAAAATTCGAAAACCCTAGAATTAGGGAACGAAATTGGGAAGGTCAGCATGGTGACCGTCCTAGCTAGGACGGCCAACCGTCCAGCTAGGACGGCCAACCGTCCATGCCTAGGACGGCCACCAGCTTACTCGAGCCAATTTTGCCATTTTTGAAACCTTGACTTATTTTGGCCGATTTGATTTGATTTTTTGGCTTAAATGCGAAGGGTTTCAGCTTTCAAACCCTAGAGAGACTCATTCTAAGCCTTAGGATCGTTTTTTAAAGAGATTAATCCTAACCATTCAAGGGTTTTGAACCCTAGCTCTATATATACTGCACTATAGAGGTTCAAAGGGAGAGGAAGGATTTTAGGGTTTTTTAGAGAGGAGGCTACAGCTTTTTGGAGGCTCTGCACTCTTACACCATTGAAGGAGTAAGAAGAAAAGGCTAAGAGCTTGGAGGAGGTTGGCTAAGAAGGAGATCGAAGGGTAAACTCTTAACCTTGACCCTCATTTCTTCATGATTTCTTGTGTAAGTTGATGAGGCTATGTTGTAAGTCCTCTTGGTTTTCATATGATATGACTTCTCTCTTTTCTTTTCTTTCTACTATGAGTATGTTTAATATGATAGGATTTAGTTTTATTCATTATTTCATGTCATATGCATGTTAGGGTTAGGTTTTCTTATTGTTTTATGTTTAGCAATCATGATTAGGGTTACTTTTATTATGATTTCATGTGGTTAAATAGGTTTAGGATTAGTTTTGTTATTATTTTATGTTAGTGTGCATGTTTAGGATTAGTGAATTCTATTGTGAGTTTATGTATGTATGCATGTTAGGGTTAGTTTCTTGTGATTTGCATGTTAGGGTTAGTTTCTTGTGATTTCATGTGTGTATGCATGTTAGGGTTAGCTTTCTTATTATTTTATGTATGTATGCATGATTAGAAGTAGTTTTTTTTTTATTATTATTTTATGTAAGTAAGCATGCTTAGGATAATGTTTCAATGTGTTTGCATGATTTTTGAAATCCTGTGATGATTATATGATATCCATGATTGTGTAAGTATGTTGAGGCATTTTTATAGTGAGTCTTAAGTCTTTCTTTCGTGTTTTTATGATTATTTGAACACTCGATATATTGTTTGAATGTATAAATTGTGTACGAGGGAGCGTGCGAAGGTAAGATCCTTCCCTTGTGTTTAAATTAATTGTTTAAGCATACTTTTGTTAGTTTTAATGTTATTTTGTGTAATAATCTAGTCAAGCATGTTAGTTAGGATTTTTGTTCATCATTTTAAATGGATTAATTATGCTAATTAAGTCCCATAGAGTCAAGGTTCAAATCTGTCCAGATTTGAACATGGGCTTAGATGAGGCTTAAATAGCATTTTTAAGCCATGATTTCATGTATATTTTGTAGGTTAAATTCGTATATTATGTTAGTATGCATATTAGGGTTTTTGTTCATTATTTTCCATGGATTAAGAATGATTTTTAGGCTATTTAAAGTATGTATTTAAATCTGTCCAGATTTGAATATATATTTTAAAATGGCTTTATTATCATTTTTAAGCCATGTTTTCGCATGATTGTTATAGTATTCTCGTAGTATATTCATGTAGGATGCATGCTAGGTCACTGACACGATTTTTATTACTTCTTTTCAAAGTTTTTAGAATGATTTAAAGTCCGCTTTCAAATCTGTCCGGAATTGAAAATGGTCTTAAATGACTTCTAAAAATTATTTTAGGGCCAAATCCAACTTAGGAATATGCTTAGGATCACATAGTTTGATTAGTATGCATTTAGGAACATTTTCATGTATGAATGGAATTGATTTTGTGAATGTTTGATTAATTTAGTTAAATTTCAGCATGCATTGCATTAGTATTTTTAGGATTTTAGAAATACTTTAGGGCTAGTTAGAGACCCTAGGCTAGGAAGGTCACTTGACCTTCCCTAGGAATTTCCTTTGTTGTAAAGATTGCCATCAGAATTGTATATTTTATTTGATTTAAGAGTCGATCTTCGAGAGATTTCCTAAAAGATTTTTTATGCAATATTTATGAAATAAATATGATTTTATGAGATATTTGATTATTAATTGATTTTAAAAGATTTGAAATGTTTTAAAAGATTTTTACTTTGGAATGAAATTCCTCTCAATATGATTTGTTTTCTTGAAATATCTTTGAAAAAGATTTTCAATTGGAATTTGATTCTAAAGATAAGAATTATTTTGGAACATTTGGATTTTATGGATATCTTTTAATTTGAGATGATTTCAAATAAATGATTTTGAATAAATGATTTTGAACAAACAAAAACTCTCGAAGCTAGAGTCTTGAATTAGGTTGAAATACCTTTGATGATGTGATCGATTACAATAGGAGAGTCCTAGGGTAGTCGAACTACGTGGACTTTGATACTTGCTAGGTGATACTAGTAAGTTACGTAGGCGCTAATAGGGCTCAAGTCCGCCCTAGGATGCCCGTAGGGTGTCCTAGGTTCTTAGGGTTTGTTTGTATTTTTTATTATTATTAATATAACTAATATAGATAATGCATTTATATCAATATTTTTTTTGGTTGATTTAGATTATTTAGGATTGTTTGAAATAAGAAATTTAAATAGCCCAAATAAATTAGAAGTCCTTTAATTAGGGCGAGGTGGGTGCCTACAAGTGAAAGCTTGGAACCTTCCCACGTCGTAACCTAGCCCCCGGATCCAACTCTGGTTCAAAGACTGTCTTTTCATTGAAAATGGAGTTTGTTTTTGTTTTAAAAATAAAACATTTTTATGGTTTCCTTATTCCTTAAAAATAAGGTGGCGACTCCTTTGTTTGATTTCTAAACCCCCCCCTAATCACATCGCCCGGTGATGATGTGGAATCACAACCATCAAAGCCCCGTCCACGAGGCTGGTCCACAATTACAAATGGTGATTACTGTCTTGCCCTAATCCGAACCAACCCCGTTACCTTTCTCCATTTTATCTTACTTTTAATCTAGTTTAGCGCATTCTTAATTTCTCATTCGGAACTTAATCAACCAATCAATCAATCAACTTTGGAATTTCCCTCACTAGCTTAGTTTCTTATAAACTCCTAACTCGATTCAACCACGTTCTCTGTGGACGACCCGCACTCCCATTGACTCTACGAATTGAGGTTAAATTTCTGTTGAGTGTGGTCTTATAAATTCTTCTAAATCTTGGCGCGTGGCGAGAAATTAACCTCTCTCGCCGTGGCGCTACCAAATTTTGGCACTGTTGCTGGGGAATTGTGCGTTGAATTGAAAAGAAGTTCTAAGGAACTATTCTAGTTGTAATTAGAAATTCTTTCTTGTTTATATTATTTTCTTTTTCTTTCGTAGCTTTGATTTACTTGTTCTTATTACCGGTTACTTTATCTAGGTACTTCCACTGCTAAGCTTGCGTGCTAAAAAGTCCTTGAAGTCTAAATTGCTAAAAATTTGCTAAAACAGGTTGGATAGGACCGCATAAAGATTAGCGACCTGGAACGAGGGGAGTTCTCTTAGCTCTATTCTTTCTTTCTTTATTTACTCAATTCTTTCATTCATGACATTCATTAAGCATATAGTGGGTGGGTTGTAGAGCTTGCATGCACGGTAGGCGTTCGCTATCTCAGGAGCTGCACCCATTGGACCTTGACCTAGAGAACACTTTGAGAGCCGCTAGGGCTGCTCGTCGTAATACTCAAATACCCCGATTTCATTCATGAACATGTCAATGTTGCCCAAGAGTATGTGCAACCAAGGAGTGACCCATACTCAAATACCTACAACCCAAGATGGGCAAATCATCCAAACTTTCGTTGGGGTCAACAACAAGCACCAAGGCCTACCATCCAATCTTCTCAACCCATGAGACCCAATTACCAAGAACCAAATCAGGGCATGGTTGCACCTTATAGGCCTCCTCACCCTCAAAATCAATACCAATCTCAAGGCACCATGGTGCCTCATTCTCAACCACCATACAATCCTCCACCCCAACAAGTCGTTCAAGCACCCCAACCCCAACCACCCCAAAGAACTCCAGGATTTGAAGAGCAAGTGTTGAGTGCTCTAAAAACCATGGAGGCCAATAACCAACTTCTTCATTCTCATTCGCAATCTATTGCCAAGCTTGAAACTCAAATGGGTCAAATACCAGCTTCCTTGAACCGTAGGGAAGAGGGGAAATTACCTAGTCAACCGGTTAGGAACCCAAGGGAGCTTATGTGGCTGAGAGTTCTACCTCTTAAGAGCCGATCAAGCATGAGGATGTGCAAGCTATCACTGTGCTTAGAAGTGGGAGGGTTGTGGATAACAAGATTGGAGAGGATGTTATGGAGGAGGATAGCTCACCTCCAATTGGAGAGGTAGGGAATGATGAGAGTAGCAAGAGAAAAGAGAGAAGTCCTGAAAAAGAGATTGTTGAGAAAATTGAGAGGGATAACTTTCCCTCTAAGATAGAAGACCCTGTGGCATCCTATGTGCCCAAAGCCCCTTTTCCTTCGGCGCTTGTGTCGCCCGCTAAGAAAGCCAAAAAAGGAGCTTCTGTTGATGACATTCTAGAGGTATTCAAACAAGTACGAATCAATATTCCACTTCTTGAGGCAATCAAACAAATCCCATCTTATGCCAAGTTTTTGAAAGATTTATGTACCCATCAAAGGAGAGAGCGTATGCACTTGGCTCAATCCTCTGCACTTGTTGATATAGCTAGTGCAGTCTGCCAATACCAAATCCCTATTAAGAAGAAAGACCCTGGGACACCCACCATACCATGTTTTCTAGGAGATCATGTTGTGGATAGGGCGTTGGTAGACTTTGGGGCTAGTGTGAACATTCTTCCATACTCTGTGTATGCGAAGATGGAATTAGGAGAGTTAAAGCCTACACCCACCGTTCTCCAGTTTGCTGATAGGTCCACTAAGGTACCTAGGGGAGTTCTACATGATGTCCTTGTTAAAATAGAATCTTTTGTCTTTCCTGCCGACTTCATAGTCTTAGACATGGAACCTGTGGACAGTAGTAGACCCCAAATCCCTGTGATTATAGGTAGACCCTTGTTGGTGACCGCTAATGCAGTTGGTCGCGCCACGACGAGGGAGGTTATTTCCTCACCACGCGCCAAGATTTAAAAGAATTTATAAAGACCACACTCAACGGAAATTTAACCTCAATTCGTAAAGTTAGAGTGAGTGCGGGTCGTCCACAGAGAATTTGGTTGAATCAAGTTAAAAGTATATAAGAAGCTATAATAGTGATGGGAATTCAAAGTCGAATGATTTGTTGTTGATTAAGGTCCTAACAAGAAATTAAAGACGCGCTAGATTAAATTAAAATAAGATAGAGTGGAGAAAGGAAATGGGGGTTGGTTCGGATTAGGGCAAGTCTATAATCACCGATTGTAATATGAAATGCTATTTAATATGGGATAATGGTAACCTAGACTACAAGAATAAGTTAACCAAAATGATATGAATGATTAAGTGTATAACGATTAATCAAAAGCCATAAACTATCAGAATCGAAACGATAATGCATAACCTATGCTAATGATCAAACCACCATTAACTCAATCATTCATTAAAGAAGCACCACTTGTATTTGTATGTAATAGTAATCACAGAAAACTAAAACATATTGAGATAAAAATGGTTCAAAGCTCAAGGCTCTCAAATACAAGTCTATCCCAACATTAAATAACATTAATTACAAAATGGTGACTAAAAACCTCACCCAAAATCCTTGCCTAGCCCCATCATCGGTTGACCTAGCCGGCCATAATGTAGATCGGCGATCCGTAGATGCTCCTCCCCATCATAGTCAAACTTGGGCCTAATTAGAGTGGAATGGATGGTGATTGGCTACCTAAAAAGTGCCAAGAAAAGCACAAAACAACAAACCCTAGCTTTATGGACTAAAAACAAAAAGGAAGCTTACTCTCTCTCCTAATAAAGCTGCATTTATACTCTCCTAAAAGTCAAGGAGCAAAAAGACCAAAATATCCTTCAAACCCAAA
>JAESVK010070185.1:0-33245 GCA_017140935.1 Hamamelis virginiana
TAACCGATTTCTAGATAGGTCAAGATAAATTGATAAGGATGAGAGACCAAAGACTTGTTGGGGTATGGCACCACTAAAGTTGTTATGAGAAAGATTCAACAACAAAAGGCTCTGGAGTTTCCCTATTCTTGAAGGGATGCTTCCTTGAAGTTCATTTCCATTTAATTCGAGTTTGGTTAACATTGTTAAATTTCCTAGAGAAGATGGGATGTTCCCAGATAATTGGTTATGGTCAATACTCAAAATCCCTAACCTTTGAAGCTTTCCAATTTCAGTGGGGATGTTACATGTGAATCGGTTATACGATAAATACAATCTTGCCATGTTGAAGAGTTGCCCTATCCCACTTGGGATGCATCCATATATTTGATTTCTATCAATTGCAAGGCTTGCAAGCTTGGTTGATAAGTTACATATAGATGTAGGCAACATCCCTCCAAAATTGTTGGCTTGTACATACAATCGCTCCAATTCTGTGGCATTGGTCAAATCAGACAGAAATTTCAAGTCACCAATTTCCCCACTTCCAAGAATATTATCAAAAATGTAGAATTTTTGAAGATTAAGCAGCTTTTGCAAAGTAGGCACCTGTCCAGTCAGTTTGTTTCCTTGAAATTCAAGTACTGCTATATTTGACGCATTGGATATTGACACAGGAATGGATCCAGTAAATTTATTATAGCCAACGTGAAAATATTGGAGATTAGGAAAAACATTGCCCAAGTTTGATGGAAGACGCCCTTGAATTTGGTTTGCTAATAAGCCAAAAAATGTGAGACTAGAAAGATTGTAGATTGAGGAAGGGATGGTACCAGACAATCTATTTAGCCCCAATGACAAATATGTTAAGTTTGTCAATCGGCCTAGAGAATTTGGAATGCTTCCCATAAAGTGATTACCAGCTATAGCAAGTACCTCAAGAGACGAAATGTTACCGATCGATGAAGGGATCTCTCCTATTAGATCGTTATGCTCTAAATCAATAAATTGGAGTTTTGACAAGGAGCCAAATATTTCATTAGGAATTTTCCCTACTAAATTGTTGAAACCATATGCCATGTAGACGAGGTTGGAGCAACTGGATATATTAGCAGGAATTTCGCCACTAATGGAATTATTATGCACCTTTAATATTCGCAATCTCTTCAAATGCCCAATTTCTGGAGGGATTTCATGACTAAAACTATTGTTTTGGAAGTATAGTACCTGAAGGAAGCTCATATTTCCTATGTGTGGGGATATGGATCCCGCGAGTTTTTGAGAATGTAGGTCCAACATGGTGACCCTCGGATGGCGACGACCGCATCTAACACCGTGCCACTGACAAAAGTGGATGGATTCGTTCCATGAGTTCAGGACCCTGTAAGGATCATAATTTATTTGAGCTTTGATGGCTAGTAATGCAAGTCGGTCCGTTTCATTCCCTCCCAATCCAGAACAGCAAACTAGAATACTAAAAAGCGACCATATTATGCTTAACCTCGTGCCCAAAACCCCCATTGTTTGCCTTTCCTTTTCTTCACTTCACCACATTTCCTGGTAATTAAGAAGATAGTCATATATGTGAGACGGGAAAAGGAACCACATTTGTTAAAATATATCATGCTATGTTTCAGATTCTCTTAATAAATTAAACATATATTTATTTAAAAAAGACGATCAAAGATCAATTTTCAAGTTCTAATAATGGAAGATTAATGGGAGCAATTCAAGATCTAGCTAGATTGACTTGATGTGAGAGAGGTCAGATCTGGTTTAAAGCATTTAGCTGATGATAATATAAATACTAGAAATAATGCATGTGAGTTGCATACGATTGGAAATCTTTCGATGAAGTTTACTGAATAATTATTTTTAAAAAAAAAAAAAAAAAAAACATTTATATTTAGCTGATTTTGTATAGTATTCAAAAAATCAAAATAACTTTTCAAAGGCAAATAGATTTCCCAAGGAAAAGCTTCTCATTAAAAATACCAGTTTCTAATTATCCTTTGAATTCTCCCAAACAGGAGAAAAAAAAGGATTGTAAATCCTTAAGTCCTTGACATGAGCACTTGTACCATTAGATTTCAGGGCATTTGTAACTAGGGTTGGCAATTGCAGCCCATACCCAAGAACTCACCCAAACCCACCCGCCATTAATGGATTTGGGTTGATACATTTTAATAAATGGGTTGAATTTGGATTATCCAAATAAGCCCAAACCCAGTCCTCTTCATCACCACATTGTGAACCTCAAAACAATGATCACCAAGGATAACCATTATATATACTTGTTTAATTCTCTTCTCTCTTATTTGATTTTGAACTTTCTAGAGAGAGAGAGAGAGGGAGTAACATGGTTGGGGGATGGGGGTGAAGTTACAGGCGGGAATACCCGTAGTTGATTGCTTTGAGATAAAATCAATGGCATTCAATATATATATAAAGTGCACCTTATGTAAAGTAGTACTGTAAGGTTCGCAATCTATGTAAGACCAATTGCAAAATGAATATTAAAAAACCAACTGCTAAATTAAACACTAATTTTATGAATGTCATGCTTGTTAAAAAATCAAAGTGATCCGACGGTTGGTTTCTGAAAAATATCACTATGAAAAATTATGACTTTTTTTATCTTCAAAATATTAACAAATTTTCACTGTGCATTGTTTTAGAAATCAACCGTTGGATCATTTTGACTTTTTATAAAGATAAAATTCATAAGAGTAGAATTTAATCCAACAAAAAGTTTTTTAAAATCATTTTAACAATTGGCCCTAAACTAGTTGCCTTCTAATAGATTCACTGTACTACTTTAGATATTTTTTATGGTAATCCAGTTTGAAATTTTAGATTTAAAATTCAGTGTGTTCTCTTATATATCTAACATTTTTCTCCCGATCAAACATAGGAGACAATTTAAAAGGCCGATTTAGAAACAAAAATTGTAGAGCAGAAAACCCAAAAATCGTTATGAACAATAGTAAAAGTTCTATTACGATTTTGGTTGCACAGAAAGTTCAGCATCAGAGAATTTTTAAAGATTATATACTCATAAGTCATAAGTATTTTATACTATAAGATCAAACATTCTTTATAACATAATAAATAGACAAAATAATTTAAGAGTCGCTCAAAATATAAAATTGTACCTCATGGTTTAAAGTACAAAACTCAGAATTTTTGGATAATTTTTTAAAAGAAAGAACATGAAAATTTCAAATGAAACTAATGAAATTAAAGAAAAAGTGAACCTTCACATAATTTGATGTATAAGGAAAGCAATACAATCAACTGAATTTTTTGAATATAATCTATAATTTTTTTGTTTGGTTTGAAGAGCCTCCGGACCAGTTACTTTCCTTTCTTGAAGAGCATTGTAAACTTCACTACGTTTGTCCATCCCACTATAATTAATTTCACTCTTAATTCTCCATTTCTAAGCTTTTATTGATTGATGAGTTTCACTCTTAATTTTCCTTCACTAGGTTCTTATTGATAGCCTATCAACTAGGAATAGATTGGTCAACCATTATTTCTTTATTTCATTACCAATCAAAGGAAGTAACAATATTTGTCATATTTTGAAACTATAGGTGGGCAATGTCTTGTAATTAAAACCATAGGGTGGCAATGTGTAATACAGTGATAGTCTAGGGGGCAAAATGCATTTTTCCCTAAAAATTATTTAGGAAAAATAGAAATTATTTTTACTTTTATATAGTAATAAGAAAAAGAAAAATCCCATTTAACCTCCATTTTCTTCCTCTCTATGTGATTGCTCAACTTGAAATAAGTATTTTGAGAAATCAATCAATAGATTAAATGTTATGATTATACATATCAAGTATGCTAAAAATTACATTGATCCAACTATTGATTTCATACAATTTTGAAAAAGAAATTGTAAAAAATTATAGCTACACAATTTTGAAAAACTGACCGTTGGATTAATGTGATTTCGGCCGAATATTTAATCCAACAATCAATTTTTTTTTAAATACTTATCCTAGAAAGGAAGAAAATAGATTAAAAAAAAGGTGGAATAGAAATATTATATGAGAAAATGCAAAATAAAAGGGATATGTATTAGAGAGAGAAAGAGGTAGAAAGATAGAGAGCGAGCACTTACACAACATGGAAAACTTGCCATTGCTGCCTCCAAATCTGAAACTCTCCGCCCTCTCTATGTCACAGCCACAAAGAAAGGCCAGGTTAGCTGCTTTTATAAACATCAGCAGCTTTGATCCACCGTACACGTTAGTAATTAAAATAAAATATTAAGGTTATTCCAGCACTCCCAGACTCACCTGAAAAATTCTATGGGCGTAATGGTTGTGGGCCAGGATTTTAACTTTAAGGGTCAAAACATTACACTATATTTTCTATACATTTTTAAATTTTCTTGCATTTATAATGTGGAGTGTCGGAAGTTAAAATTGGAGTGCCAATATCGCTGGCTATTTAAACAATAAAAAATATATTAAGATTTAAGACTAAATATTTTTATGACAAATAAAACTAGTTTCTATTCAACCTTAAAAATGAACAAATTAATACAAAATTAGAATTAGAAATCAATTCTATTATATTTTGTGTCATTATAAACAGGGAATTTGACACAATAAAATTAAAAATCAATTATATTTGAATTTTAATAATTTCAAAAGAACTAATTAAATGATCAAAAAGATGAGAATCTGACTTGCAAGTTTGATTTTTTTTTTTTTTTTTTGTTGATATGGAGTGGAGTGTTTGATAACAAAAAGACTAAAGGAGTTAAAAAATAACTTATGAGAAAGTCATGTGAGAAAGGGGCTAGAAATTTAAAAGTCCACTAGTTATGGGTGGATGGATCCATTTTCTGGAGTGATGATCCGTCAGTATTTGTAGACTTTAATAAAGTCGGCAAACACTCAATAGACATTGGATCTTATCTCATGGGTCAAGACTCAAGGATTTTATGGTAATAATTTAGCAAGTTTAGAGCTATATATTGTTTAATGCTATCTGAATGTTATTTAGAGTGTAACTTTTTTGATAGGGCCACATTGAAATGTGCGCAACCTCTTGAGTCTTGACCCATGCCCTAGAATGAGCAGTCCAATGAAAAAGAAGAAGAGCATTTTACCTCAATATTGCTGAGGTTTCAATCAATTACAGAAATGAAGCTCACATTGAAATAATTATGTAAATATAATTTTCTAACGAAAACGCTCTTTAAGAACACATAATCACCAATTTGAAAAGGAATTCCCAAATTTGTTAAAGATCAACAATCCCCAATTTTTATACAATTACCAATTTTGTTGACAATCACCATTTTATGAATAGTCAAATCACATTTAATAAGTAATGATAACAAATCAGAAATTATTTAAAAAAAAAAAAAACCTAAAAATCGTGTTCTTGCTCCAGTTCCCGCTTGTCCAAACTCCTATTTTGTAAAATGGTGATTCAATACAAATTTGATGATTTAATGAAAATTGGTAATAACACATTTTTTGTGATTATATATAAAATTTGTTAATTGGTGATTCTGTGTTTTTTTTGGATATTATGTGTAATTTTGGTGATTGGTAATTATATAACAGTTCGATGATTATATGTTTTTTTTTTTCTTTTATTCATATCCTACATGCATTTAATGTTTAATGGGACAAGTGGGGACATGATTTGATGTTAAAAAGTTTTAAAATGAACTGTATGGACAATAATGGGTGATTGGAGATTGTTAATAAAAATGATGATTATTAGAAAATATGATGATCGGTAATTTTGTGCAAATTTGGTGATTCTTCATATTGTTGGTGATTTGTGATTATTCAGATTTTTTGTGATTATTTATAAAATTGGTGATTATGTGAAAATTTTCAAATGAAACTCAAACTGTTTTAGTGTTAAAAGGGCAAAATTTTCCATTTTCATGTATGGAGTGTCATTTTTCATAATTATTTCAATGTGAATTTCATTTACGTAATTGATTGAACCTCAATAATATTGAGATAAAATGCCGCGTTTAGAAGGAAAAATTTATTACGTATCATTTCAATATGACAGAAGAAATCAATGAAAAAAAATCATCGAGTTTGCTGTTAGCAAATAAGTCAAGTCAAGATCAACTAAAATTGCATTAAGATAGCACTCAAAAGTCAAAATATATATGATACGTGTAACTTGGTTCAGTCTTCCTAATGACCCACCGCATGTAGTATATTGATGACAAAAACAATTTAAAGCACTAAGAAAAACCATTTCATGGAAACAACAGCAATGACTAGACTTGGAGAAAGAGAAACATTTTAGTACATATATGCCCTCAAGTTTTATGAATTTGCAAATATACATTTGTGTTATAGATATTACAATATTTGAACTCATATAATTATTTTTGTGAATGAAAAAATAAAAGTCCCCTTAGACGTAAAATACTCAAGAACACTTTCACATGTAATCACATACCCATAAGCATTACATACAAGTAACAGACTAAAATTAGTGGTTTAGTAAATACCTCAAACACATCATGTGCAATATAACAACATAACATTGAGACTATTAAGAGGGATCCATGAATAAGGAAGAAGTCATTCCATCCTTCTTGATAGTCTACTCAAACATTGCTCAACATAATAAAATCCATTCAACACAAAGATTTTACGTGGAAACCCTTTCAGGAGAAAACCACGGGAGAAACACAGAAATCCACTATAAAACTTGTTAACATTAAATCATGTCTCACTTGTCTCATAAAACATTAAATGCATGCATGATATTTATAATAAGAAAAAATACATATAATCGATCACTGAACTATTATAGAATTACCAATCACCAAAATTACACATAATATCCAAAAAAGAATAGAATCACTAATTTACAAATTTTACTTATAATCACCAAAAATATGTGTTAGCATCAATTTTCATTAAACCATCAAATTTTTATTGAATCACCATTTCACAAAATGGGAGTTTGGCCACGCAGGAACTGGAGCAAGAAGTCGATTTTTGGATTTCTTTTTTAAATATTTTCTAATTTGTTATCATTACTTATTAAATGTGATTTAACTATTCATAAAATGGTGATTATGACAAATTTGTAATTGTATAAAAATTGGGGATTGGTGATCTTTAACAAATTTGGGAATTCCTTTTCAAAATGGTGATTATGTATTCTAAAAGGACATTTTCGTTAGAAAATTGTATTTCCATAATTATTTCAATATGATCTTCATTTCTGTAATTGATTGAAACCTCAACATTATTGAGGTAAAATGCCTTTCTTTTTTTCTTTTTTTTTTATTGGACTGCCCATTCTAGGGCATGGGTCAAGACTCAAGAGGTCGCGCACATATTAATTCCTTTTTTTTTTTTTTTAAAAAAAAAAAACAACTATTTTTTTTAACCTCCCTTAATATTAATAAATGGACATTGATACAAAATGCTCGAACTTAAATTTTATTTTTTATTTTTTAAAGTGAGAATTCATACCACTAGACTAACTTGACATCAATGAGAGAGTCAAATTCACCTTGTTTCTAGCAAATATATAAACTAAATAGAAACTATTTAAACAAGTAACTAAATAGTATAATTTATAGTTATTTTTCGAATTTTAAAAATAATTATCTCTAACATTAGAAAATAGATTTAAATATTACTATTAAGTTGCATCGTCTTATTGTGATCTTTAGATGTAGGTCATTGTAGTACAACATCTAGTTTGACCATATAATCATGTGAGTTAACTTAATTGGCTGTCCAATGGTGACTAGGCAAATTTTGTAATAAGGTGCATCTCACAATTGAAGTCCATTTTCATGTACAGAATTTCATTTTTATAATAATTTCAATGTGAGCTTCATTTAATTAATTGATTGAAACTTTAGTAATATTGTGGTAAAATGCCCAAAGAGAAATAAGGCATTAAAAGGAAAAATATCTTTTGTGTCATTTCAATATGACAGAAGAAATCAATGAAAAAACCCATCGAGTGTGCTGTTAGCAAATAAGTCCAGTCAAGATCAACTAAAATTGCATTAAGATTGCACTCAAAAGTCAAAATATGATACGTGTAACTTGGTTCAGTCTTCCTAATGACCCACCGCGTGGTATATTGATGACAAAAACAATTTAAAGCACTAAGAAAAACCATTTTCGTGGAAACAACGGCGATGACTAGACTTGGAGAAAGAGAAACATTTTAGTATATATGCCCTCAAATTTTATGAATTTGCAAATATACGTTTGTGTTATAGATATTACAATATTCGAACTTATATAATTATTTTTGTGTATTTATATACGTTTTACTCGTAAGATGCTCACTCAAAATTGTTCATGAGATAAATGAGTTAATTAAGTTCAATTCATTCTCATCTTTGAGGCCATTTATTTCTCGAACCAAGCTTTAGTACATAGTACTCGATTGCTTGACTTGATTGACGACTCGACTCATTTATAATCCTATCTCTAAAATAAATTAAAATTCAATTTCACCACTTTGAAAATTGAAATGAAAAAAATTATTCTTGCAATATTTAGGTGAAGTGAGTAGAAGTATTGCCTCACTCTTGATAAAAACATTCACTACTACAAAAAAAAAAACGCCTACAACTAAGGTGCAAAACCTTAGTCTTTGGGTTAAGATTAGGGTTTTGAAACCGTAGTCAGGCGGGTGGTAGTCTTTGCTTCGACTACGGTTTTTGAACCCTAATCTTTTCTTACAAAGGACTACGGTTATAAACCCTAGTCTTTTAGGAAACAACTACGGTTTAAAACCCTAGTCTTTTATAAGAAGACTACGGTTTTAAACCCTAGTCTTTTATAAGAAGACTACGGTTTTAAACCCTAGTCTTTTATAAGAAGACTACGGTTTTAAACCCTAGTCTTTTATAAGAAGACTACGGTTTTAAACCCTAGTCTTTTATAAGAAGACTACGGTTTTAAACCCTAGTCTTTTATAAGAAGACTACGGTTTTAAACCCTAGTCTTTTATAAGAAGACTACGGTTTTAAACCCTAGTCTTTTATAAGAAGACTACGGTTTTAAACCCTAGTCTTTTATAAGAAGACTACGGTTTTAAACCCTAGTCTTTTATAAAAAGACCATGGTTTTAAACCCTAATCTTTTATAAGAAGACTACGGTGCCAAACCCTAGTCTTTCATAAAACGACTACAGTTTTAAACCAAAAAAACTACGGTTTTAAACCTTCATCTTTGATTTACCCACAAAAAAAAAGAAATATTTTCTGTATTTTGCAATTTCGTTTTCAATATTACATAAATATGACCTGTAACCTTTATATACACTCAATCACATTCCAAACCACCCATTAAAGTGCAAAAACCATTAATAAAATTATCCAAGAAAAATACAAAATATTCGTACAAATGCAATAAGTGTTCAACTTAATTGATTTATAATTAATTAACTAAAAGTGGTACAGTTAATGTTGGAATCCTAGATATGGGTACATTCAAATCATCCTCTATTCCAGAACTAAATTCTAATAATGAGTCTTTAAATGCATCTTCTTCTCAACAAAAAATCCGGTTCCGTCCTCCATTTTTTGTTGATGACTTAATTGGAAACCTACATAAAGAAAATAATAAATAAATCACACAAAATTATAGAATTATAATAAATATCAAAGAAATGGAAAATGATAGCTTAGATGGAATATGGAAACCTGCACTACTACAAAACTGTCAAAGGGGACACTTAAAAGTGTCCATTAAAACTTCAATACATATTTCCACATGCACTTCTATTCATAATAAAAATTAAATTAAATTAACTGGTACTAAGAAATATTTTCTTTTTTAAGATAAAAATTCGGCAGCATCTTGTTGTTTTTGGAACATTTCTATATATTCACCTATTAAAATTAAGAACAGTATATAGCACTTTTATAATCATATTATCACAACATCCCATTTAAATGGCGCCTCATGTGCCATGTTATCATCAACAGCCAACAATCACAAGCTATCTTAAGTATAAAATAGAACCAACAATCTCAAGCTATCTTAAGTATAAAATAGAACCTCTAGTATGAAAAATAAATGATGAATTATTTTAATAGCCCATAACTAAGGCTGCGTTTGGCAAAGCTACGACTTCCTGTTTTTTGCTTAAAAAAGTAGAAAATTGGAAGTTTTGGTAGCAAAGTACGTTTGGTAAGTCCCTTTGTTTTTTACTACATGAAAGTAACTACCTAAACTTTGAAAATTTGTGGAAGTAAAAAAAAGTTGCTTTCACAACTTTTTAAAGTAGAAAGCGGAAGTAGGAGCATGACCGGCCCACTCTTCGAATCCCCAGACATGCCAAAAAAAAAACACGAATTTCACAACTGAGAAGGATCCTCCACGATCCACCATTTTCCTTCCCCCCTCTCTCTCTCATTCTCACTACCCTACCGGCACCCATCTCGCCTCAAACCAGAGCTCGCCGTCGTTAGCTCGCCGGCCTCTCAGCTTGCCATAGTCCTCACCGAAGTGGTAAGTTCTCTCTCTCTCTCTCTCTCTCTCTCTCTCTCATTTGTTCTTCAGATCCATTTGTTCTCACTATCTGAAAAAATGGTAGACACTGTACTACATGTAAAGCTAGGGTTTTTCATTTCCCTCTGTTTGGGTGCTGAGAAGATTCTGGAAAAGAAAAGAAAATGAAGTTTTGGAGTGAGTTTTGTGTCATTTTGCATTCTAAGAAAAATAAAAGAGATAGAACTCACGTCCATAGAAGATTCTGTGAAAATGAACTTTCACAGTTTGGATGTTAGTTTGAATTCCTAAAAAATAAAAATAAAAAACCAGAAATTATTGGAACTTTTTAGGTTGGGTTTTTAGGTTGGCTCTGTCTAACTTCTTAGTTGAATATTGATGTTAAAAAAAATACCATATCATATATGTTTGATGGATGGAGATTGTTTAATCTTTTTTCTAGGAGTATATTGCTTCGGGCACAATGAATTCAGGGTTTTTTTTTGGATGCATGCTAGGTGTTTGTCATTTTGTGGCAACGCCCTGTTTCTTTCTAGGAGTATACATTTTCAAAAAAATGCATGGTATATGAATGTAATTTTGTACACATTTATATCTTGCTCATTATATCTTGAGCTGGAAATGATTATTGTGGCTACAACTACAGATGGAGACAGAGTCTTCTGATAATGTTTTATTTGCTTCTCTTTAATGGAAGTTTTTATTTCTGAAAATGTATTCTGTTTTTGGTTTATTTCTTGTTTTGGTTACTGGTTCAACCGACAATTATAAAATACACTATATGTTTTTGCAATCGTGCTGCTGCACACAAAGCTTTGGGCCAGATCACTGATGCCATTGCAGATTGCAGCCTGGCTATAGCTCTTAATGGAAATTTTCTGAAGGTTTGCCTCTAAAATTGTGTAATCTTATAGAAGAACGTAGGCCATTTAGATAGGGATTTAGAAGTCCAAATGGAATATATTCTTTATAAATTCTAAAATTCCACATTTTAAACTTTATTAGGAAAGTGAATGTACTCATCTATGCAATTCGTTTTTTTTACTTTTTCGTTTCCCGAGGAGATCTCTTCTGGTTTTATGTTCTTCCTTTATCAGTACTTATCTTTAGTGAAAAAAAAATTGAGCAATTCATTTTGTTGAAAATTCGTTTAGGTTATTACCTTGAGAAGTATTATATATTCATTTTTCAGTTTGATTCATAAGCATTCTTTCTGTTTGATTTCATGAGAATTCACCAGAGGGAAGGGATCATCTCCAATCTAGTTGTAAGGTCTTGTCCCCTTATCAGTAGTCGAAGTGTAGGCCAATTAGGATAATTTTTAATGTGCATCAAAATACTAGAACATGTTAAATAAGTGTTAGCCAATCTCGGGGGGACATTCCTCACCCCCTCCCCCATGTAGACACTAATTATGTCATTTCCAGTTTCAACAACCTTACTGATGTTGTGTTAAAATTCTTGTAGGCCATTTCTAGACGAGCCTCTTTATTTGAGATGATTAGAGATTATGGACAAGTAGCAAGTGATCTTCAAAGACTTGTATCTCTTCTCACAAAGCAAGTAGAGGAGAAGACCAATTAGTCTGGAGCATCTGATAGATCAAATAGCTCTGAAAATGATCTAAGACAAGCATAGATGTGGCTTTCTGAAGTTGAAGAAGCCGCCAGAAATGAAATCCCCTTGGACATGTACCCCATTTTGTAAGTTTCTTTATACATTTTTTATTCCAGCAGTTTGAATCAACACTTATTTTGTCCATGCACTGTTACCTAAAGATTACAACAACTATCACTAGAAAATGTAATGCCTTTAGTTAATTTATAGGAACATATGTCTTGAAAGACTGAAGCAACATGTATAATTAGTTATATGCTCTCTTTGATCTGGATCTTGACCAAGTCTGAAAAAAAGGGCATTTAATATATACTGGGTGGATAACACTTGTACTTGTTAAACTGCGTCATGTACGGTCTCATTAATTAGCTGATATTTCAACCCTGGATTCTGATGGTGACCTTTCACATTAGTGATTAGAAATTATGAAAACTTTTAATTCTGGTAATTGATGTTTGATTGTGATTAAAATGTTTTGAATACATTTTTTATGTTTAATTTACTTGTTTCTTTTCGTAGAAGTTTATGTGGAATTTCCAAAAAATAGACATGTTTCGGGTCTTTTTAATAGTCTTCAGGTGTTTAGGTATTTCCATGTCTTTTGGGTTGAGGGAATTTTTAAGTCATTAGGGTTAAGAAAATGAGACTATGAGGTCTTTTTGTATCAGTGTAATGGAGGATGAGGAGTTTTGCATAACATTATTGAATATTCTATGTAACTTGGTGGTAATTCAAAGTTGTCCTTTTTCAAAATTGTTTGACTTCTAGTTTTTTGTTTTGTATTGTTGTTCATGCAACTATTCTGAAGTTCTTTCTATAAGGTCTTTGATGAGTTCTTATGTACTCTTATGTGTTTCCAAGTATGTGTATCTAGTTAGGGGTTTCTCTTAGCTAAACGAGATGGGGCAGAGAAGAGTTTAATTCTAAAATTACTTCCATATGTTTGCAGTGACAACAAAGCATGATAGATTAATCTTTGCAAAAACATAGTGTATTTTATAATCTTTTTTTGAGTGCCCATTTTTTATTTGAAGAAACTGTTTACTTTTAGATTAGGACTTATAAATGTCAGTGTCTTGATGGCAGTTTTGTGCAGGTGTACTGTTCACAACTTTATAAGGAAAAATGCAGCTAGAGATGCTATGTTTGATGATTATGCGACGAATGACATTGACCCACAGAGTGATGCACATGTAGCAGCTAGCACATCTAAAGACAATGTTGAGATAAATGTTACCCAAACTCAGATATGCTATATTGTTGGTGTTCGCGATGAAATTGCCCAAGATATGTTGGTAGCAAATCAAAATGGTTGTGTCATGAACATTCTGGAATACATCATGTTGTTATTTGTAGTTCTTATTCATTGCGCGTTTGACGTATATGTATTTTTAATCTTGGGATGGACCTTTTTAGTGGATGAATGATTTTTAATGTTTTTATAGCATCTCCTATTTTGTTGTATCCAAACATTAATTTTTGTTTTTTGCTTTTTAAAACAGCTAGCAATTTTGGTTATCCAACATGCTTTTTGTTTTTTGCTTTTTAAACCAGGTAGCAATTTTGGTTATCCAAACGTACTTCTTACTTCCAAAAAATTGATAGTTGAAGCAAAAAGTTGCTTCTACTCCCAAAATTAAAAAAGCAAAAAAATGGTAGCTTAACCAAACGCCACCTAAGTTATTATAAATCCTAAATGTACATATTACACAATGTTTCTCGGACAATGTAATAATATGACTCGGTAAAGCTTCTAATATAAAACTCTCATTAACTATATAAAAATACCATATAGTGATCATGGTAACTCATATAAAAGATTTCAATTCATCAAATTTTAGATCCAACAGCTATCACATATTAAGATGCATTTATAATAAGTTGCCACAAAAGTTAACTACTTAGAAGAGGGAGAAATTTCATTACCGAGTCATTAAAACCATCATGAAGATAATGATAGTATGCATAAGAACCTTGAACCAAAGAGACAAAGCCTCCTAACACTGCACAAAGCATCATCCTTTCAATTAAAACATAAATAAGAAGAATCAGGAATTAAGGAAGAACAAAAAACTACAGTACCCACTAACCTCCACTACTCGGCTCGTTTACAGCTCTACTAAGAACCCTACTTATTCTACTTGACTTTTTATGGGGTTTCATTGTTTGGTGTAGTGATAAAAGTCTCAGTTTGTCAAGCGTGAATTAATGCACAAATTCGAGAGTTGGAAGTAGCCAGAGTTAGGTATAAAAGAAAGAGCTTCAAAACTGCATGTAAGGCAATCATCATGTTCATTTGTTATTCTAGAAAACCTTGGATTTGGAATTTCACCAGTAACATACTATTCCTGATATACAAGTGATCATCAAGATGTATTAGGCTCAACCATGGTGCTCATTATTCATAAAAGAGATCTATAATCTTTCATGGGCTACAATTCATTGAAGGACTTTGTCATACTCCTCAAACAAGAGGTAGAGAACAGAGTTCATAATCCAGAAAAATATGAGAAACACTTTCCATTTTAAGCTTTATGAACTAGTTTCCACTGGAAGTCCTTCAAATAGTACTTTCAATTATACTAAATCAAAAATGCTTAATAGCATTGGTTGGACTAAAAAAATGTTCAAGTCATTGAGATGGAGAAGCGATAAGAACAAGATCAAAGCAGTATTCAAATTGTTAATATATAGACAAAGAAATATGAGAGAGAGGGGACCACATGTAGTTGAAATTCTAGTATTTGTAGTTGAAATTAACACTTTGTTAAGTTAGAGTTGTTTTATCTCTAAAAATAATAATAATATAGTTCATGGGAACTCTTTAGGATCAACAATCCAATAACCTAGCTTTGTCTAGGAAAATGATTACATTTCAACCACTTATATGGTGACCATGCAAAAACTGTACAAAACTGTACATGCATGAATGCAAGATATAATAAATATAATGGCAAGTAAACATTGTGACCTTGAGAGTCAGATGTCCCATTTGGGACTGCTATGATGGTTCATCCCATAAACCTGCATTTGCCATACTGATATGTCATTTTTAGATTGTTCTTGTCGTCTATCAAGTACAATGTTACTTTTTCTCTCACAACTATGCCTAGAAGAGATATTGTGTACAATTTCTGAAGTTAGAAAAAAAAAAAAACTTTTAAGGGTTTGAGTTTCAAATAACAAAGATTGTGAAATGGAACTAATAATAAAAGTCCAACTCAAAAGAATCGGTGGGGGTGCAAACCTAGAAGTCCAAATCAACAAAAACATTGCAAAAGCGATGAACATCTTCCATGTTATTGCTGCTTATCTCATCAACAATCTTTTCTGCAAAGTCTCAAAGTGGATCAAGGTTTGCATTTCTATAATCTGATGAGGTGATCCATACACCAAGCTGTAATAATAATGCCAAGTATCAGCTTTACTCTTGGAACAAAGCCAAATGAACATGTCACAATGCCACAAAAGGACATCAAACTTAAAATGCTACTCATATGCCGTGATTGCGTGATGCAGGAGAATTCAGAAAAAACGCCCCAGATTTTAATGATTCAAGTATTGGGACAATGATAAATTAAACAATATAAAAAATGGAAGAAGAGGTGGTATAAATATATATGTATTCGACATCGTACACACAACCAGAGGGAGGGAGAAGTCTATCTACTTACCTCCAAGGATATCCATGATAACAAAAACAAAGACAATTCATGATTAAATCATATACCTCATTCCTATGTGAGCACTTGAAAGTAGATGACCCAGGTTTGGCCATAAAATCACCCTCCTGACCACCAATAACAAAAAGCCGATCATTAACAACAACACAAGCCTTGTTATAGAAAAATGTAAAACAAGTTACGGGTCTTGTGTTCAATTACAAAAAGTTACTCCTAGCTCATTCAAAATAATAAAGATTCTAACCATATGCATGTCATTTCTAGCATGATTAACATGATAATATATAAAAGAACCACAAACCTATGTGGCCCCCCACAGGGAATGGATATTTCAGCCCGCCATGTTTTGTCAAGTACTTTGACATTCTTTACTGCAAGACTCCAGTGCTCCAACCCAGGCGTATGGCGATTCTCTTTGCTGCCACCCATCACAAGTAGTCTGCCTCTCCATAGTTGCGTTGTCAGAGCATACTTGTAAAATCTCATGTTAGAACCCTTCGCTCCTACAACTGCTGCCCTCCATACTAATGCAATTAGAAGCTAGTTGCAAAGAATTTTAAGTTCAAAAGATAAAGCTCACAAAATTTTTCATGTTGTTGCAAAGCAAAAGTATCACACCTGTTGAACACTGAAAAGTATATCAGTATAACTAGTTTAGCATTTATAGCAAGTGAAAAACTCTTAAGCAAACCACAATATCTCAAAAGAGATTTGGCAGACACAAAAAGGCAGATTGGCAACAGGGTAACAGGGGAGGATCTCTCTAACTCATCAAGAGTAGGATCTAGAAATGTATTTGTGGAATACATGAACACTTAACCATAGACTAAGGATATAGAATAGAATTTCTGCCAAAACACTTTTCTAATATAGAATAAAATTTCTTCCAAAACACTTTTCTAACATGAAGTGCAACAAAAATGCAATCTTTTCTCATGAATCAAAGGTTCATGATATCTAACAGTTCAATAAGGAGCCTCCAATAGTTGTAGTTTATCTAATATCTAAATGGTTGGTGTTATCATTGGTAAGTGTCAAATCCCATCTATGGCAGGAGATAATAGTTTCCATAATTCAAAATTACTAGATTGGATTTTCAGTATAGTTTTACAACAGTAAATAGATTATATCTCTAAAGACTCGATGAATACATATATTTTCACAATGCACACATGTACATATACACAAATCAAGAACTTACTGGCATGCCAATTGACGCAGTAGGGATTGCTTCCAGTGCAACTAGGGATTGCAGATAGAGAGAAGAGGGTCGGGGCAAATGGAAGGAAATGAAAATAATAAGGGGGGAAAAGGCATTTCGCGGCAAACATTCCACACATACCCATGAAATTGTTTTCCCGCAGTTTTCTTGGCAACCAAACAGAGTAAAATGTAAAGAAAAATGAAATAGATAGAAGAAGAGAGACTCACTGGTATGTCAAAGCAAGCGAAAGGCTTGTTTCATCGATTCGAAGCCAAATAAGATCGCCACAAGGTCGTGCAGCCACCGATGTGCAGCCAATGCCAACAACTAACCACTAATTGGTATCATGGCAGAGATGCGAGGGTTTCGACTAACATTGAAGGGAAATACAGGTGAGAGGGTTAGGGTTTTGGGGACTGGATGAGATGGGGATAAGGATTCAAGGCAAAGATGGTTCTAGCATAGAGGGTTCCGATAGATGGGGATAAGAATGAGAGGACTCCGGCGATGAGGGTTCCAGCAGATCCACTCAGCTGGGGTACGGTGGATTTTCTCTATACCTCATGAGATTCCGGAGAAGAGGGTTTTGCTCAGCTATGGTACGGTGGGTT
Source organism: Hamamelis virginiana (assembly GCA_017140935.1). Classification (NCBI taxonomy): domain Eukaryota; kingdom Viridiplantae; phylum Streptophyta; class Magnoliopsida; order Saxifragales; family Hamamelidaceae; genus Hamamelis; species Hamamelis virginiana. Next base: position 17,603 of record JAESVK010070185.1, read on the forward strand.
AGCTCTGGCCCCATTTAGATTCCAGCGTCTAGGGTAATGGCGAAGATGAGGGAAATAGTTCTCGCTCCGAGTGAGAGAGAATGGAGAGAGACAAGGAGTGAAATCGAGTGAGAGAGAGTGGAGACAGAGCCAAAGAGATATTGCAAGAGGCGGGAACAAATTCAGACAGGCGCTCTTCCAAATATGGCATCGTATGGTCTTTAAAAAAAAAAAAAAAAACAAATTCAAAACGTCACCGTTTAGGTACAGGGATATGTATATGGCTGCTAAAAGACGATCGTTTTTCTAAACTGTCCTCTTCTGTACATAAAACGACCGCTTTTCACTCCAATTTTTTTCATACATAACAAGCATAAGATAAGTATATAATCTAACGGTTGGTTTCTCAAAATATTCGACCTACGAGGGTATTTGAAAACGAGTTGTAAACATAGGTGTCAAAATAGGATGTAAGGGAACCTGTCCCAAAGTCTATTTTCTATATATATATATTTTCTCCTAAATGAAAAGAAAATACTAGGGTCTTAAGAACAGTAGTCTTTTCTTATCATTTAACTAGGTATTTAAAAAACCCTAGTCTTTGCTTACCTTTTAACTAGGTTTTATAACACACTAGTCTTTTGTTGGTAACAAAAGACTAGTGTGTTATAAAACCCTAGTTAAAAGGTAAGAAAATACTAGGGTCCTAGGAATAGTAGTCTTTTCTTACCTTTTAACTGGGGTTTTAAAAAACCCTAGTCGTTTCATACCTTTTAACTAAGGTTTTAAAAAACGCTAGTCTTTTGTCTACCAAAGTCGTAGTCATAGCCCATTATTCTTGTAGTGATTTGAACTTTATATTTTAATTTTGTTGATTTTGTTGGGAATATTTTGTTAGAAAAAGAATGTTTGAATTGTCAAGAATTGGATAATATTGTGTCAAATAATTAATCAAAGAATAAAAACAGATTGTATATCAATTCTGTAAACTTCATAATTGTATATCAATTATAATAATAAATAGAATAAGATGAAGAATAAGAAAACTACTTGAATAATAATTCTGTTAAATCAAAAAATTATTCAAGTAACAAGAAGATAGAAACAGAATGTATAAAATATTTAAAATAAATAACTTACAAGTTTTCCAGAATCTAAAGCAAAAATTGTTTAAGAAATTTGATTAAGGCAAGTGTTGAACACTTTTTCCTTAAGACAGAATACACCCCTCCTATTGGTGCTTAGAGTTTGATAGATATCTGCATCTCGGGATACAATGATCACGCTTGCAGCGAAATCACTGCAATCTGCAGACACAGTGAACCAGAACAATGTTATCTCTCTCTTTAGAACTTATGCAGACAATGAAAGAATTGATGATTGAATGAAATGGACTCTGGACCCGTGGCCTATTAATAGACAAACTGCTGCATCTTCGTGAAGTGCAAAAAGGCACCAATACAAACACAAACAACCCTGTGCAAGAGATGTAACTCTTTACTGCAAATAGTCAATCAATCTGGGTCTGGGCTAGCCCAAAAAGATAATGGGCTTGGTCTAAATGATCCGCCCCGACCAGGCTCGAGCGCACATGCGTGGTTTGGATCAAGCCCAAGTTTGGGTAGGTCCTCTCCCTTCACAAAACTTTAGTACCTCTTGAGGCCCAACCCATAGTTCCTATGTAAGGATATATAAGCATACAAGTTACCCACGTAATATTTATTCAATATGGGACAAAGATGACTATCACCTTCAACCACATTCAAATGAGTAATTTTAATTAAACTACAATTTCTCATTCAAAACATTAGTATTTTGATCTTATTAATACAATACATTAATCTCCTATTTAAGATGAATGCATTCCAATATGGGCCCACTTCAAAAGGCTTGTGGGATCCATATATAAATAAAGCTAAAGTAGCTCTCAAAATATAACATATTTATAGTAATATATATGTCACAAGGGAATAAGTGATGATTATATAAAGATGATTTAAACATGTTATGAGAAGTGTAAATCTTCTATCTCCATTTTCTTTATATCTCACAAATCAATTAATCCTTGAAAAACATGGAAAGAGTACGAGTTTTTAAAGGATTGGTTTTCCAAGGATTAGTTTTGTAAGATGTCTTCCCATTCCCTCTCCTTCTTATAAAACCAATACTTGAGAATAGGGATGTCAATTTTGCGGGTTTACCCGGGTACCTGCCCCGCCCCGCCCCTATTGGGATGAGTTTGGGGCTATTCTAATAGGGTTAGGGGAGGGTTTGGGATTGGTTTTTTAAAACCCGGTCGGGTTCAGTATATGCACTTAAAAACTCGGCCCGACCTGATTATATATTATATTATATATAGAGCAGTTTGCTAGGCTGATGTGGCTGTCTCTCCTTAATTCTCTCACTTTCTTCATTTTCATTGGTTGATTTCTCTTTCTCCAAGAAGATAACCTCTTATCTCTCTCAATTGGTTTTTAATTTATATTAAGATAAGATTTCAATTTTGAATTTAGATAAACCTCCTTCTCTCTCTCTCTCTCCAGCTTCTCTCCTTTTCTTCATTCTCATTGGTTGATTTTATTTTATTTAATTTTATAAAAATCTCACATTATAAGATAATAATTGAATAACCTCCTCTCTCTCTCTCTCAATTGGTTTTAATTTAAATTAAGATAAGATTTCAATTTTGAATTTATGTAGTTTATTTTATAAAAATAATAGGTGAAGGCCCCTCCTCTCTCTCTCTCTCTCCACGCCTTCTCTCTCTCTCTCCAGCAGCCCCACGTCTCCTCTCACCACTACTACTGCTCCTTCCAAGGACAAGGTATCTTCTTCTTTTTTTTCCATCTTTTTCTTCTTCTTCTTATTTTTCTCTCTATATAATAAGATATATATTTTGTTTCTATTTTTTACAGAATTGCACTGTATTTCTATTTATTTTTCTCTCTCTCCACAGTTCCACGCTATTGCCGCTGCTTCCAATGACCAGGTATCTTTTTCTTTTTCTCCATCTTTTTATTTTTCTTCTTATTTCTCTCTCTTTATATAATAACATTTACACTAAGCTTCACATATTACTTCATCACATTAATTGATTTTATTCTATGCTCAAGTGGTGGCATGGGTTGCCAAATTGTTGTACAGGTGATCCTCCTTCTTTTGTCTTCAATTTCACACTAGCAGTTGACTTGCTTTGCTTTCCCACCTCTTCAATTTTATTACTTTACACTTGACATGGATACAACAGTAGTATTAAACCAAACTTGCTTCTCATGAATTTGCTTTTAATGGCTTTGCCATGCATTACCTGGGGATTTTTTTTTTTTCATGTGACTTTCTGCCAATTTGTGAAAAAATTTGCTAAGCCTTAAGAAAAGTGATATATTTGCTGTCCCTTTATCTTTAATTAGTACATCTTTCCAGTGGTTGGTTAGGATAATTTTGTAAGAATCAATTCATGGAAGCATAAATTATAAGAATAAAAAGAAAAGAAATATATTTTTTTTTAAAATGCTTCTCATGAATTTGCTTTTAATGGCTTTGCCATGCATCACGTGGGGATTTTTTTTATTTTTTTTTCATGATGACTTTCTGCCAATTTTTGAAAAAATTTGCTAAGCCTTAAGAAAAGTGATATATTTGTTGTCCCTTTATCTTTAATTAGTACTTCTGTCCGGTGCAATTATAGAAGACCAAACAATAGTGTTTATTTAAGAGCACATATCATAGAATTGATGCATGGAAGTACGTGGTTGGTTAGGATAATTTTGTAAGAATCAATTCATGGAAGCATAAATTATAAGAATAAAAAGAAAAGAAATATATTTAAAAAAAAAAAAAGGGTACGCACTTGAAAACTAGCTAGCTATTAGAAAGTGATCATTCCATGCTTCTCAGACTATAACATCAAAGATTATTCCAGACATGCCATATATAAACGAGTGTTTATTTAGATACCAACTGGGCAACTACGTACATACATCACAAGTATATCTTCAATCATCATGAGCACTATATATTATGTATTAATGCACTTTGGAGGTAATCTTTTTAATAATTCATCACAAGTATATCTTCAATCATCATGCCATATATAAACGAGTACATGTTTCTTTTCATGTTTGCTTTTTACTGTAAAATTAATTTAATGTTCATAATTTTATTTGTTGTTGCCACGCATCGTGCAGGCCGCGCATCGCGCGGATCAATACTAGTATATATATATAGTCCTTTTCTTATGAGGACGTCCTCACATATGCTTATGTGAGGACTTGACTTTTTAGTCAATGCAGGATGAATATTTTAAAAAACCGGCCGTTGGATTGAAAATTCATCCTATGTATGACATGCATGCCAAAAATCATATATATATATATATACACACACACACGGTCATTCTACTATAAGGTCGGCCTTGCATAACCTTATGCAATGTCGGCTCCATATCTCCAATTTTAGAAAATTGTTCGTAAAACTGACCGTTGGATTAGATGCCCTCCTTCTGTATGTCATGCCTGCAAAAAATCACAGTGATCCAACGGTTGGTTTTTGAAATAACTGATTTAAAAAAAATGGTGATTTTTTGAAGAACAAATAAGTTGCATATTTTCACAATGAGTTATTTCAAAAACCAACCGTCCGATCATTGTGAATACTCATGATAAAGTGTAAATCTTGTGTCCTCATTCTCTATCCGGCCTCTTTGCATTCCAAAATGATGTGGAAATCTCATAAAATTAAAATTAATGTAGCTACGGCTAATATAGGACGTACATTACACCAAAGAAAACTATATATATATATTTGCAAATTCATAAAACCTGAGGGCATACTAATTAAATATGTTTGTCTTTTTGTAACTGTCTTCATCACCATTGTTTATTTCCACGAAATACTAGCTTTTTCTTAGTGCCTTAAATTGTTGTTGCTTTCAATAACGTTGGTCCTATTTTTGAGCACCAGTAGTCCACAAATCTAAGACAATTTCACATGCATGATCTTGAATTACCTTTTCTTTGCTTTCAATAATTAATGCACGATCTTGACTTACCTTTTCTTTGGTTAATTTCTTGGAAACTTCACAATATGATTATTGGTGCAAAATTTTTGGGTCTTCACTTTGGCTTAATTTCTTGATCACGACTCAATAGACTTGTTGAATTTTTCCATTGCTCTTGTCCCCCATAGACTTGTTAATAACATTTTTCCATTGCTCTTGTCCCCTTCCTATTGAAATGCCATATTTATCCTTTTCATTGGACTGCTGATTTTTGGAATATATGCATTTACTTTAAGAATATGATGGAATATATGTCTTTTTTTATTTTTATTGGGAATATGGTTCTACTGCCACCATTCTCATGTTACTTCCCTATGAGAAAATGGTACCAGCTGCTTTTCCATGCCAGTGTTTGATTTAACTTAATGTATTGAAAAATGTAATCAAATTAATTTTGATTCATTTTTTCAAAAATATCCTTTTGAGAATAATCAGTCCGACATATATATAATATACTAGTATTTATGATTTATGAGATTACCAATTCATGAGCCATATCTGTTAGCAAAAAAAAAAATCCTCAAAGTAGTGGTGATTGGATAAGGGAGGTCGTTTCAGGGTACGTGGTGTTCATATATGGTGGTGATGGTGATGGGTTGTGGGTGGTGGTATTGATGGGAAGGGTGTGGATGGTGATCATAGTACATAGTAATAAGTGGTGATAATAAATGGCTGGTGATATTGGGTGGCGACGATAGCAGTGGCCAAGGGTGGAGCCAGCATTTAAATATGGACTGGGCTACAAGAATAAAGGTAAGTTTTGGACTGGGCTAGGTGGGCTAAAATCCTACAAATATACAATATAAAACCTGGACTAGGCTGGAAGCATAAAGGTATTCTTTTTTGAGCTGAGGTTCCCTGGGCTATAGCACTGGTTGCCCGCCTCTTTGGCTTCGTCCTTGGTAGTGACCATTAGTGATGTGGTAGTGATGAGCAGTTGGTGATATTGTGTGATAGTGAAAGGTGGTGGTAGTGGCCAGTAGTGGTGGGAAGGTGACGATGATAGGTGGTTGATGGTACGTGACGGTGATAGCTAGGTACGTGGTGATCATGGATGGTGGTGTAGATCAGTGAATGACAATTTTTTAGCCCAAATGTTTATTGGTGTTATAAGAGAATCTAGCTATTCCCCAACTTGAGAATAAAATTTCATTTAAAATTATTAACATAATATTAATAGTATTTAAAAAATAAGAATTCCTTGAGATAAGCTACCATTTCTTAATTAATTTATTCCCTAGTTTTGACTTAACCTAATTCTAATCCTCATCACCCTAAATGGCTACACCCACACTAACCAAAATAGTTAGAGTATGTGTTCAGCCTTGACACTTTGATTAATATATATAGACTACCCCATGATGTAGTGCTCTGTTAGATGCAGAGATGAACCCTAAAATTTCAGATTTTGGCATGGCAAGGTTAGTTGCAGTGGATCAAACTCAAGGCGATACCAAAAGAATTGTGGGGACCTAGAAGGATCAATTATAGTATCCTATAAGGACTCAAATTTGATTATTTCAATCCTGTGAAAAGCGAGAAACATAAAATAAAAACATAAATTACAAAAATCCAAAAAATAACATAAATAAAATTTAAATATTTGGTTTCCATTTTTTTTTCATTTGTACTATATATTGATTTTATATAATTTCCCTTGGTTATTTTTAACTTAATCAATTTTAAGATTTACAATTAGGATCATACTAATTGTATTTAAAGTTGCTATTTTTTAAGATAATGTAATTTTCACCAAAAAAGAAAAAAAAAAAAAGTTGTTAGAAGATTATCATATCTTATCATGGGCAACATAGTAGTGGGTCATGGAATATGGTGAATAGAGATATGAAGGTTCTAATAAATGACTTTAAATGAATATGGATATACTTAGGAGATAGTTTTAAGATTATGATGTACACACTTTAAAATAACTAAATTAACTTGAAAATTTTTTAATTTTAAACAGCACCGCGTTGCACACGCATCGTGTGCACGGTCGCTAGTTTCATATCAAAATTTCATGTCGATCAATGAATGTGCATAAGTTTTTTTTGGACTGCACTGTTTCACGTAAATAAAGTTAGAAAAAAGCTAAATATTCAAAAAAATTATTCCAAAAGTGCTTCCCAAATGATGTGGTTATTGAATCAAAATGTCTAATTATCAACTTTGACTTTTGGGATAAAATACCAACTTCTTTTTAGGTTTAATTCCTAAAAAAAAAAAAAAAACAAAAAAAAGGGAAAACCAACCTTTAGGCAAGGGAGTGGCTTGACAATAATAAGCATCTGATTCCTAGAAATGAGATTTCTTAATTACAATGGGACGCCTAGTCATTCAATTCAAACACCATTATTTGGACATGCATGATAGAAATGTTATATTGGAATCAAATTTGATTTCCATGCTAGTGTTTGATTTAACTTAATGTATTGAAAAATATAATCAAATTAATTTGATTCATTTTTTCAAAAATATCCTTTTGAGAATAGTCAGTCCGTCATATATATAATATATATTCTAGTATTTATGATTTATGAGATTACCGATTCATGCATGAGCTATATCTGTTAGCAAAAAAAATAAAAAACCCTCAAAGTAGCGGTGATTGGATAAGGGAGGCCGATTCAGGGTAGGCGGTGTTCATATATGGTGGTGATGGTGATAGGTTGTGGGTGGTGGTATTAATGGGATGGGTGGATGGTGATCATAGTATGTAGTAATAAGTGGTGATAATAAATGGCTGGTGATATTGGGTGGTAGCCGTAGTAGTGGCCAAGGGTGGAGCCAGCTAGCATTTAAATATGGATTGGGCTACAAGTATGAAGGTAAGTTTTGAACTGGGCTAGGTGGGCTAAAAGCCTACAAATATACAATATAAAACCTGGACTAGGCTGAAAGAATAAAGGTTTTTTTTTTTTTTTTTTGGTCTGAGGTTCCCTGGGCTGTAGCACTGGTAGCCCGCCTCTTTGGCTCCGGCCTTGGTAGTGACGGTTAGTGGAGTGGTACTGATGAGCAATTGGTGATATTGTATGATAGTGAAAGGTGGTGGTAGTGGCTGGTAGTGGTGGGAAAGTGACGATGATAGGTGGTTGATTTGTTGAATAAAATCAACAAATGCTCACATGATCATTTCACATAATGATGCGGCGGAAGTTATAAACAAGGGAATCGTCTACGCGAATCCTTGAAACCTTGAAGAACACAAGGAAAAGAGAGAAACGATCTCAAGCAATCTTATAATATAATCAAAGTTGTATGACCCTTAGGTTTACAACTCTATTTATAATAAACTACTCTTTATGAAATTAGAAACATAAACATAAGGAAACTCTAATAATAAAAAAACTAATTAGAAACAACTTAGGAAACTAACTAGATAAGAAGGAACTTCCAAAACAGTCAAACTCGGACAGAAACTCGAAGCTGGATCGATCCAACATAAACCTGGATCGATCTAATTTGATAAAATCCTCAAGGCAGAATGCATGTCATTGATGGATCGATCCACCATAACTCTTGGATCGATCTAACATTGATGGATCGATCCAATCTAAGCCTGGATCGATCCAAGTGCAGAAATCCTTGCTCTTTCCTTCTTTGCTTGCTTCTTGCCAATTTGTTCCATAAATCGATCCGCCATTTGATCTACATTAGTCTCCTCCACTTGAGAAAAACTCGACCTCGAGTTCAAGTTCGGGTATAATGGCGCTTCCTCATGATATTTGTACAAATCTGAAACATTGAAGGACTTTGAAATCTTCATATCATCAGGCAAATCAATGACATAAGCATTGTCGTTCAGCTTCTTAAGAACCTTTTAAGGACCATATTTATTCGGTTTAAGCTTAGCACATGTACCTACAGGAAATCTTTCACGGCGTAAGAACACCATCACCAAATCCCCTTCATTGAATATCTTCGATCTCCTATGCTTGTCAACACTAGCCTTTATCTTGGCATTGTTTTCCTCCAATTTCTTCTTTACCTCCTCTTGTACTTCTTGAGCTTGTCTAACCATAACTTCAGCGGGTATGCTCAACTTGGACCCTTAGGTAGTTTTACCAAATCAACCGCATGCCTTGGTGGAGTCACATATACAAGAGAAAAAGACGATCTCCCAATAGAACTATGGACGACACTGTTATAAGCAAATTCACATTGTGGCAGAGCATAATCTGATTGCTTAGGCCTATCGCCACAAACACAACGAATTAAGTTCCCCAAAGTTCTATTAGTTACCTCCGTTTGTCCATCCGTTTAAGGATGTGCTGTAGTGCTCCGATTGAGAGAAGTGTCGAACATCCTCCACAAAGTAATCCAAAAATGGCTTAGGAATTTGATGTCTCGATCGGAAGTGATAGACGTGGGTACTCCATGCAAACGAACTACTTCTCTAAAGAACAACTTGGCTATGTGAGAAGCATCCGAAGTCTTCTGGCATGGAATAAAATGAGCCATTTTGGAAAAAATGATCCACTATCATGAAAACAGAATCTACCCCGCGTTGAGTACGAGGTAGCCCTAACACAAAATCCATAGAAAGATCCACCCAAATAGTGTCGGGTACGGGTAATGGCATGTAAAGACCTGTATTTTGCGATTGCCCCATGGATGATTGGCAAATATAACACTTCCTCACAAAATTACCAACATCCTTCCTCAGCTGAGGCCAAAAGTAACGCTCCACTAATGTAGCGAAAGTCTTGTCCCTCCCTAGGTTACCACTTAATCCTCCACCATGTAGGTCTCAGATAAGCTTCTCACGCAATGAAGATCGAGGGATACACAAGTTATTTCCTTTAAACAAAAACCCATATTTTAGCAAATAGTCACTCACCGGTTGGTTGGCGACGCATTTAGCCCAAACTTCTTTGAAGTCCTCATCCTCTTCATAGAGCTCTTTCAAGAACTCAAAGCCCACAATTTCTTGAGTCAAAGTAACCAGTAAGCTCACATGTCGACTCAAGGCATCCGCAACTCGATTTTGAACCCCGGACTTGTGTTGAATGTTGAAACTAAACTTTTGCAAGAACGCTGCCCACCTCATGTGCATTCCATCCAATTTCTTTTGGCTATTGACAAACTTCAAAGCTTGATGATCGGTGTAAAGGACAAACTCCCTTTGGATTAAGTAGTGCTCCCAATGCTTCAAGGCTCTAAATACTGCGTAGAACTCTTTATCATAAGTGCTCCACTTTTGACGGGATTCACTTAGTTTTTCATTAAAGAATGCAACCGGACGCTTCTCTTGCGACAAAACAACACCAATTCCTACTCCACTAGCATCACATTCTACTTCAAAAACCTTTTCAAAGCTCGGTAAGGTTAGAACAGGAGCAGTACACAATTTCTCTTTAATCTTGACGAAGCTCTTTTCCGCTTCATCACCCCAAAAGAAACGACATTTCTTCAAGCACTCCGTGATTGGTGCTACTATGGTGCTGAAATTTCTGATAAAAAGGCGGTAGAAAGTGGCTAACCCATGGAAACTTCTCACTTTGGTGACTGTTTTGGGTGTAGACTATTCTCGAATTGCACGCACCTTCTTTTCATCAACATGAATGCCACTAGCACTCACCACATAACCCAAGAACAACAATTTGTCGGTCATAAAGCTGCACTTCTTGAGGTTAATAAACAATTGGTTGTCCTTTAAGGGAACCAAGATTTCCCGCAAATACTCCATATGTTCCTCTTTCGTCTTGGAATAGATAAGAATGTCGCTAAAATAAACAACAATGAATTTACCAACGAAAGTTTTAAGTACCTGATTCATCACCCGCATAAAGGTACTTGGAGCATTGGAGAATTCGAACGGCATGACCAACCATTCATACAACCCATCTTTACTTTTGAAAGCGGTCTTCCACTCATCACCGGATCGAACTCGAATTTGGTGGTAGCCACTGCGCAAATCAATCTTGGAGAACAACTTCGAGCCATCTAACATATCTAGCATATCATCCAAACGCGGAATAGGGAACCGGTACTTGATAGTTATTTTATTGATCGCACGGCTGTCCACACACATACGCCAACTTCCATCTTTCTTAGGCGTTAGTAAAGCGGGGACTGCACACGGACTCAAGGATTCCCGTATGAAACCCTTTTGTAGCAGCTCCTCTATATTCTCTTTCAAAATCTCACTCTCCTTGGGACTCATCCGATAGTGTGGCAAGTTAGGCAAACTTGCTCCAGGCATCAAGTCGATGTGATGTTGTATATCCCGCATAGGAGGTAAGTGGTTGGGCAAGTCATCGGCGGTATGCTCTTTGAATTCTTCTAGCAACGGCCGTAGTTGGTCAGGAACCACTACTCCGATTGCCCCTTTATCCTCTACCACAAGTGATTTCACCACCATAGCATATATTCCTTGGGCCTCTTTAGCGTCAGATACGAAATCAGCTTCGGACCTGACCAATGTTAGAAAAGACTGACCTTCCACTCGAGAATGTGGAGTTACATGTTGCTTTGCAGGGGCCATAGCAATTTTATGAGAATCCCAAATAAAAACATAGGTATTATCCCTCCCCTTATATATAACATCTACATCAAATTGCCAAGGTCTACCCAACGGTATATGACTAGCATCCATATCAATTACATCACAAGCAACAGTAGATTTATAGTATTTACCGATAGAAATAGGGACATAACAAATTTTAGTTACCTGTGTCGTAGGTCCCTTTTTGATCCATCAAGTTGAGTAAGGACTTGGGTGTTGTTCCGTTGGTAGTTATAGGTGATCAACTAGCCTTCTCGCCACAAAATTCTCGTAGCTACCAGTGTCGATAATCAAATCGCACACCCTTTTATTGATTGTGAAATAAGAACGGAAGATGTTGTGCCTTTGACTATTGTCCTCTTGTTTGGGTGCAAACAATACCCGCTGTACCACACAATTAACCGTCTCGCCTTCTTCTTCGGTTTATTCGGCTTCTTCATAACCTTCCTCGTCTTCGGGGTTTTCTTCCTCTTCACACGTTTCAGCATCCTCAATCAAGTTAACGGGCCTCCGTTCTGGGCATACGTTGGAGTGATGTCCCGGTTTTCCATACCTAAAACACTTCCCAACCGATGGTCTAGCATAGGGATTAGGGTTCTTTGATGTGCTACCCGTTGCAGCCGCGGTAGCTTTCGTGGACTCTACTTGTCCCCTGGTTGGATTGGAAGGCTGTAAGGCTTTTCCTTTATCGGTTGCCGGTGATTGTGTCTCCACTGTATTCCTACGGTACCCCGAAAAAGGTTGGCGGCTCTTCTCCATAGTTTTAGCCCGTAGAGCCATCCCTTGAGCTTCTTCTACTGTCCACAATACTTGCATCCCTATTTTATCTTGGATTGATGGTTTGAGACCATGTAAATATCGGGAAACTTGTTGGTGGTCAGATTCATTCAGATTGTTACAGACGGTTAATCTCGAAAACTCATTGTTGTAATCGAAAACTGACCTTGTACCTTGAACGCAATTTTGATACAAGTGAAATACGTGCTGCTCATAATCCACGGGGAAGAAATTGAATCCTCAACAAGGACTTCATTCGACGCCACGTTCGCACGGGACCCTTCCCTTGCCTACGCCTCGTCTTTTGTAATTGATCCCACCAAGTTGCAGTGCTTCCCTTTAGCTTGTAGGCCACAATACGCACAAGCTTGTCCTCTTCAATACCCATTAAGTCAGCGAATCGTTCTACTTCGGAGAGCCAATCTAGAAACTCTTCGACTTGGAGATTCCCATTGAAGTTAGGAATATCCGCCCTCATTCGATAATCTTCGAAGTTCCGTTGTTGACGTGCCGGTCGTGGCACGTACTCTTCCTCCTCTTCGGACTTGCCTTCACTATCCGGATGATAGTAACCAGGATGCTTTACAGCGTTTCGATTGATGGGCTGGCCTCCGGCAACTCCTTAGGCGCGTCTCCCCTCAACTTGCTTATGGTTGGCGTTGACGTTCAACGCAGCTAGCATGTCGCGAATCTCTTTCAACGTCTGAGAATGCTCCTGCGAAATACGTTGCTGTTCTGTCATAGCCGTGCATAGGTCTTCCACCTTTTGATCAACGTCAAGAGGGCGTCTAACTCCATCCTCATGATTTGCCATCGAGCTTGGCAAACCTCGCTCTGATACCAATTGATGCGGCGGAAGTTATAAATAAGGGAATCATCTACGCGAATCCTTGAAACCTTCAAGAACACAAGGAAAAGAGAGAAACGATCGCAAGCAATCTTATAAATATAATCAAAGTTGTATGACCATTAGGTCTACAGCCCTATTTATAATAAACTACTCTTTATGAAATTAGAAACATAAACATAAGGAAACTCTAATAATAAAGAAACTAATTATAAACAACTTAGGGAACTAACTAGATAAGAAGGAACTTCCAAAACAGTCAAACTCGGATAGAAACTCGAAGCTGGATCGATCCAACATAGACTTGGATCGATCTAATTTGATAAAATCCTCAAGGCAGAATGCATGTCATTGATGGATCGATCCACCATAACTCTTGGATCGATCTAACATTGATGGATCGATCCAATATAAGCCTGGATCGATCCAAGTGCAGAAATCCTTGCTCTTTTCTTCTTTGCTTGTTTTTTGCCAATTTGTTCCATAAATCAATCCGCCATTTGATCTACATCACATAATATAAATAGAAATACGTATAGTGGAAATAGCATGCACAACTGACAATGTTTTGAAATGACATATACAAGAAATGTTTTATTAAAAGATGATTGTATACGACCCACTGCTCAACTGCTAGTAATAAAAATCACTCTTCCTCTTCTTTTCCAACCACTCATTGGCCAATCATTGAATCCTATGTAAAAAATTGAAGATCAACCCTCTGTCCAGTTCAATCATTCTAAATCAAACCGAATTGCATTCTTAATTAGTTTTGACCACATAGAATAGTCATCAATGTGATATGTAAAAATGTTCAAAATTCAGCATATTAAGAATAGAAATTGAGGTACACTTCGTTAGGAGAAACCAAAAAAGAAATACCGAGTGAAGTGTGTTAGTGAGATGGACTTCCGTATTCTTCTTAAGTTTAGGGCCCGTTTGGGTTAGTTTTTTCTAGAATCACATTTAGAAAACTAATTTTTCACATATCCCTTTAAAGTTGTGTTTAAACAATTTCTTTACATATCAAAATTTTATATTAAAACTGATCCATAATCAATTCTAGTATGAAAAATTTATCATATCTTCATCCCATCACCTCTCAAGTTAACACCCAATCTCTTACATCTAGTGAAATTTTAAACTCAAAGTGTTTTAAAAAAAGTAAATGCAAACGGATCCTTAAGCCAATGGTGGGTGCACGCTTATGAATGGCCGGTTCCATAGAAGCAGTTTAATTTGTGCCCCCTTCCCACATTTTAGAATTCACATATATTTATATCCACTTTGACATATTTACCACATGTACCACTCTTTAATTTTATTTTATCATTTTCTTTCCTTATCTTAATTTATATGATATCAATATAAAGATGTAGTTTTTTTTTTTTTTTTTTTTTTAAAAAAGTGAAAAATGGGAGAGAGTTCCTAGGGTAGGTATGATTGCATATATGCATGCGAAAAATTAACGTGACATACCCTTTCTAGTATCATTAATTGTTATTTGTTTATTTTGATGATTGTGAATTGATCGAATTATGATTATCTTCAATTGATGTTAGTATCTTTTGGTGTATTGTATTATTGGGATGATAGGCATATCTCACCAAGCCATTAATTTGCTCACCCAATATTTTTCTTCCTTTTCAACAGAAGAGAGACGGCATGCTTACAGTGGTTCTTAATGGAGATACTTAATTAGATTATCGTACGTAGTGAATTTTATTATTTTTTGGACTTCATAATTGGGATTGTACTAATAATGCAAAATTAAGTGTATTAATATAGTGCGATTGAGGGGTGTTACATATTGGTTCCACTTGGTTCAATTATATAGTTTGATTCTTGATATGATTCGAGAAAGAAAAATTCTATTATTCCTCTCTTTTTGTCCTTCCTTTTTGTCCTCCCTAGTGTATTTGACTAACTTAGAATGGCTATTTTCAGAAACCAACTGTTGGATTTGATGTTCCACTTATACTTATCATGAATACAAAAAATCACATTGATCCGATGGTCGGTTTTTTCAATTTTGAAAAAAATTGTAAGCAATATAATAATGAAAAAATTGTAAAAAATCGTCACATTCCATTTTTTTAAAATCCAACCATTGGATCAATGTGATTTTTTGCATTTATGATACGTATAAGTGAAACATCAAATCTAACGGTCGGTTTCTCAAAATAGTTGTTCCAAGTTGATATATATAATTCTAGAAAACACCTGAATTAGAATCAATTAAACTGCGTTTGGCCTGTATAGTAAACCTAGACTGAAGCAAACGTTTTCTAGAAGGTATCCAAATTGAACCAAATTGATCGATTTGGTTCATTTTGTATTGGAACTAATCCAAGTCGCAACCCTAATATGACACTATCATTGTGACTTCACCAGGTAAGGTTGCCACCAACATGGATTTTGTAGGTACTATTATTGCGCTAAACGTGTAACAGGTATTGGGTGATACGTAACA
>JAESVK010070186.1:0-16070 GCA_017140935.1 Hamamelis virginiana
ATGCTTCACATAAAATAACTCAAATTCATAGTTTACATGGTACATCTCCCATGTGAACATATCATCAATTATATGGTACATCTCCCATATAAGCCATTATTTTATGTGAAACATAAAATAATCTCACCTCATCATTTTATGTTTCACATAAAATAAACACATAAGACAATTCAAATCGTTATTTTATGTCTCACATAAAATAACTTCAAACTCATTGCTCATATGGTACATCTCCCACATGAACACAGCCTCAATTATATGGTACTTCTCCCATATATAATGTTTTCAAAATCATCATTTCAAAATCATCATTCAAAATCATCATTTAGTGGTAATTTCCATGCAAAACCTGAATTAATTTTGGAGGAAATTGACCGCAAAAAACAAAAATTGAGAAAATCAAGTTGGGGCACACTGGTGGCCGTCCTAGCTAGGACGGTCACCATGTGTGACCCGAATTTTTTTTTTTTGCCTTTTTAAACCCCTCATTCTCATATGCACTCTTGTGCTCATTCTAAACCACTCCCAAGCTTGGTTTTGCTCCAAAACCCTAGCTTTTGATTTTCAATTCATACATACTTAATCAAGTCTTTGGTTTGCATTCTTGCCAACACAAAATCATCTTCATTCTCTCAAGTTCTTCAACTTGTTCTCATTTGGTGTGAACCTCTCTATTTCCCACATAATCCATTCTTTTCAAAAGATGGATCAATTACCTCCACCTTACTTGAAATATCCATTCTTGGAAGTCAAGGCTAGATACAAGGCACCCTCATATGGAGACTCCCATCCACCATCTCTACTCTTGGAGCCTAGAACACATCTTTCGTATATTCACTCCAAAGACAATGTAAGTTAAATTTCCTTAATAACTCTTGATTCATATGCAATTGGTTGAATTGAAATGCTTGTTTGCATGTTGATTGTTGATTTTCATATCATTGTAACCTTTGGGAAAAGCATGGGACCCCCATTTCATAGCTTCACAAGCTTGTGAATGGTGCACACCAAGTGTTTGATGAAATGTCTCAATGAAGTAAACTTTGATTTTTCAAATCAAATATATCCTAATCATATTTCAATGATTTTTGTAGGATTTTAGAAAGTATTTGCCATGATCAATCTTCTTTGAAAACATCATTTTGAAAATATGCATATCACATGTTTGATAAAATGCCTCAATGACACCATTATCCATTTTCTTCTTTACAAGCCATTTCATATCAAGTAAAGTATCTCAAAAATTTTCTATGATGTTTAATTTGATTAAAACACCATCAATTTCGAATTTGAAACATTTTGGATTTTGGTGACACCACCCATGCCTTTGATAATAAATTGTGTCATACAATATGCATACATCTTTTTTGTAAAATCCTTTTGAAAATGTATTGATCATTTTAGCTCATTCAAAGCATAAATTTTACTTCATTTCATGATATGTAAATCAATAGTCATGCTTGCATTGCATTTGAATCAAAGTTCCTTTAGAAATAACAACATTTGCTTTGATGTGAATATAACCCCAAATGTGCTTATGCAGCCCAATTTCGAAATCCGTACAAGATACTCCTTAGGTAAACTCATCAAATGGTGGGAATTAATGGAAACACGCCAACCCCAAGCTAAAGCCATTGTTGAGCAAGCAGGCTTTAAGTTCTTCTTGGACTCTCTCTGGCTCGACAACATGGATCGAATGGCCATGATTGCTCTTTCTGAACTCTGGTGGGACACCACCAACACCTTCCACTTCGGGTTTGGGGAAATGACTATGACCCCATTTGACTTCACTATGATTACAGGACTTCATATTGGAGGCCAACCACTCGCCTTTTATGACGAAGCTCACACTGATGAAGAATACTTGTACAATCTTTTGGGCGTTGAAAATGTTCCTCTGACAAAAAGAGGAGTCAAGCGCTCTTGGCTCTATAATCACTTCAGTGTTCAAAATGAAAAGGAGGGAGGGGAACCCGAGGATATTGCCCGTGCATTCATTTTGTATCTGCTCTCATGCACTTTCTTTGCAGGTACACAGGATATAGCCCCTCTAGGCTTTTTGAAGAGTTTGGAGATTACGGATAATATTCATCTGTATGACTGGGGCGGAGCTGCATTAGCGACTAT
The DNA here is from genome assembly GCA_017140935.1 of Hamamelis virginiana. Classification (NCBI taxonomy): domain Eukaryota; kingdom Viridiplantae; phylum Streptophyta; class Magnoliopsida; order Saxifragales; family Hamamelidaceae; genus Hamamelis; species Hamamelis virginiana. The sequence continues at coordinate 2,128 of JAESVK010070186.1, forward strand.
GTATCGCTCCATGTGTGACAAATCACGAGATGCTGCTCAAGACTTCGGCGGCTTAGCTTTCATATAGCAGGTACTGATATCAGATGTCTTTAAATAAAATCTCTCTAAATCTTTGTCAATTTCTTTATCTTTCTCTCATGCAGGTATGGACATTCATCTACTTGGGTCTTGGTTGTCCTCTCTTGAAAGAGGGGGTTAACCAATGGCCATTTTTAGCCCGCTTTGATCCATGTCACAGGAAGTATTCCAACCTCCATAGGTATGATTATGCTGCTACCAAAGCTATCCTTGCCGGTCTCACTGCAGAACAGGTAAAATCCCAAACCACTGTCTTTCTTTTAAATCTTCTAAATTCAACTCTCACTCTTCATAATCTTTAGGTGAACTGGGACCCATGGGGTACTTGGAGGACTACTTTGGCTCCCCCCTACATGCATAGTGTACTCCTAATACATAGGTGAATCTTGTTTGAGGGGCCTGCTGGCAGATACTGGTTCTTGGGTGAAAGAGTCTGTCGCCAAGTTTATGGAAACATGGATGCAGCTAGGGTGCCTTTTCTGCATCCTGCAAATATGCGCCACACTGATAAACTGAAGGGTGAGGCCCTGTTAGAGTCTAAGAGAGGAGTGGATCTTTCTGCTTTCCTTTTCTCTGATGCGAGCTATGAGGTCTTCTGTCAACAATTCTTGATGCGCCCCTTGGCAACTGGAGAACCTCCTCAAAGGGTATGTAAATATAACACTTTCTTTCATCCCTGTAAATGCAATCACAAAACTTCATCTTTATGTCCACAGAGTCGTCGTTCCCGGGGTCAAAGCTCTAGAACTGCTGTTAGTGATGATGATCAAGAAACAAATAGGCCTCTTGCCTTGCAGCCTGCAGATTGGAACATAGAACTAATAGTTGAAGACAATTTCGTGACTTCTACTATTTCAAGACCTTCAGTCAATGAGGGATATCACATAGACCCATCTTACGAACAGGTGAACCTCCCACTGAATCAAACAACTGCACATGCATTCCAACTGATACACTGACATTATTCATTTCTGACAGGTCCCTCGAGAGTATTGCCAGGATTATATCGATCTTACTACTGCCATGAGGCGTGACCTTCGCAGGATGAGCTTGAGGACCTCCGCTCTCACTCGTCAACAGGTAACTTCAAATCACATTCTCAAATTCAGCTTCCTTCCCTTTTCACAAACTGATCAAACTGTGAACACCGTTTCAGGCACCTGACCCACCACGTCATTCTTCAGCTGGCGAGGGATCTAGCAGAGGGATAAGGAGGAACTCTCGAAGACGTTGATCAATCCTCTATGAGGCACGGGGTTTCACTTTGAAAATCATATGTAACTTGTAAATATTTGTACTAAAACAAGTTTTCTCACTTTATGGTGTATGTACATGACTAGAACTGTTCTGGCCATTATATGCTCTGTTCTCTAGGTTATTCCGCAGTAATTTTGGTAGGGCTGAAACACACTTCTTTCTAGTGGGCAATTCGACTGCTTCGCGAAATGGGGACCAAACAGAAGATTCCATCTCTCTCAGAGCATACTTATACTTCCAAGGCGATCTCTCCATCATTGGTGAAGGCTTTGATGTCAAGGTGGCCATCTGTATTGCGCACAACTCACATTGATTTCTCTCATGGGCCTTTTGAACTGGATGAGGCTTATAGGCAATGGTTATCTCAGACTGTGGGTACTCAGGGACAAGAAATGAAGGCTAGGATTTCAGGACTTATTTAAAGTCTCTCATCTGAAGAGCGAGGGGACACTTCGTCACTTCCACCTAATGCTTTACAAGTAGTACTTTACAAGAGAAGAAGAGATGATGACTCTGAAGAAATTTCAAGGAAGGAACGAAGGATTTGACAGAACTTTTGAAACATATTTCCCATGCTTTTTATTATTCAGAATGAATGGAATTAGAATCATATGGCATGTAATAGACCTTTGAAAGGTTTCTCTTCATTTCATGAATAAAAGAATTCTATCTTTTTAGTTTTGAATAAATCACTTCAAACAATTACAATTGAAAACAAACACAGGGTTGTTTTGCCTTAAAGAATTGGACCGCACCCAAGGTAACTTTATGGGCTGCCTACATAACTCCATCCTTTGAATATCTTTTTCTCATAAAACTTTCAACTTTCTTGTTTTGAATACTTGGAGAATCAAGTCCTTGTAGTTCGTGGGATCAATTGAAAAGCATTTTTTTTTCTTTTTTTTTTTTGAATGCTCTACTTTTTGCCTAGGCAGCCTTTGCAGGTTTTCTACCTAGCGAGCTCTTGCCCTAATTTTTGCTTAAGCAGCCTTTTCAGGTTTTCTACCCAGCGGGCTTTTCTTCTTTTTTTATTTTTTATTTTTTTTATTTATACATGATACTTTTTCAATTGATCCAAATTAGTAGGTTGAGAGAATTCGATCCCATCTATGTCCATAAGACGCACGGCTCCGCCTGATAGTATCTCTTTGATAATGTAGGGTCCCACCCAACTTGGCTTGAACTTCCCTCTTGGATCATGAATTAGCATTCTGATTTCTTTGAGTACCAAATCCCCTTTCTTTAAGCCCCTGTTTTTAACTCTCTTGTTGAATGCTCGAACTATTCTTCTCTGATAACCTTGAACATGGTATAGGGCCTTCAATCTCTTTTCGTCAATTAGTGACAGCTGCTCATATCTATCCCTCATCCAATCGACTTCTGCTAATTGGCTTTCCATAACTACCCTTAGTGAAGGTATCTCTAACTCAATTGGTAATACTGCTTCCATACCATACACTAGCGAGTAAGGCGTAGCCCCAGTTGACGCCCTAATGGATGTGCGATAGCCCCACAATGCCAGAGGCTACTTCTCATGTCAATCATTGTACGTATCAGTGGTCTTCTTCAAAATGATTTTCAAATTCTTATTAGCTGCCTCTACTGCTCCATTAGTCTACGGACGGTAAGGAGATGAATGATGATGTACTATACCATATTTCTTAAGAAGCTCTTCGGTCTCTTTTTTGAAATGCTGCCCATTGTCTGAAATAAACTCCCTTGGCACTCCATACCGGTAGATGATGTTGCACTGTATGAACTTGGCAACCTGCTTAGCATTCAAAGTCTTGTACGACGCTGCTTCTGCCCATTTGGTAAAGTAATCTATGGCCACCAATATGTACTCGTGCCCATTCGAGGCCGCAGGAGTGATCTTGCCGATGATATCAATGCCCCATGTTGCAAACGGCCATGGTGATGACATGGTAGTGAGTGGCATGGATGGCTGATGCTTACCACTTGCAAACACTTGGCACTTATGGCATTTCTTAACATGTTTAGCACAATCACTTTCTAAGGTCAACCAATAGTAACCCAGTCTCAGAATCTTCTTCGCAAGCATATACCCATTCATGTGTGGAGCCCCAGCCCCTTCATGTATTTCCTGAATGATCCGTTCTGCTTCATCTTCTGTTACACAAAAGAGATGGACACCGTCATAAGATCTTTTATACAATTTCCCACTGCACAAGATGAACTGGCTAGCCAACCTTCTCAAAGTCCTTCGGTCAACATAGGATGCTTTTGGTGGTACTCCCATTTTTCTAAGTATTGCTGAATATCATGATACCATGGCTTCCCATCGTTTGGTTCTCCTTCCCTTAGGGCACAACAATAGATGGGTTCTTCTCTAGATTCAATGATCATTGGTGCTACTCCCCCTTCTATTGGGATCTCTGCCATGGATGCTAGAGTGGCTAAGGCATCCGCAAACTTGTTCTTTTGCCTAGACAGGTAAAAGAATTTTATTTGACGGAATTCTTTCACCAGTGTCTCTAGATAATCGTGATATGGCAGCAACTTCTCATCCTTAGTCTTCCATTCCCCTCTAGTCTGACATATGATGAGGGCTGAATCCCCATACACTTCGAGCTCTTATACTCCCAAGGCCAGTGCTGATTCCAAGGCTAAAATGCAAGCCTCATACTCAGCTATGTTATTGGTTGCCTTAAAGTTCAGTTTCACTGCCACAGGTATCATCACATCTTCAGGTGTCTCCAGACAAACTCCTATGCCACATCCTTTCCTATTCAATGCTCCGTCAAAGTGCACTTTCCACACCTTCTTCTCTATCACAAGGATTTCTTCATCCGGGAATTGGTAATTGCCCTTGTCTGCTTGTGAAGTAGCACATTCTGCCAGGTGCTCTGCTATAGCTCTTCCCTTCACTGATTTCTGCAGTACATACTGAATGTCGAATTCTGACAATAACAACAACCACCGCGCTGTTTTATAGGACAAAGCAGGCTTCTCAAGCAGATACTTTAATGGGTCCATTCGACTGATCAAGAGTACTTGGAAAGACATCATGTAATGGCGAAGCTTTTGAGTTGCCCACACCAATGCCACGCATGTCTTTTCTAGAGCACTATAGTTCACTTCATAATCCGTCATTTTCGTGCTGAGGTAATAGATGGCATTTTCTTTCAAGGATTCTTCAAGATATTGAGCTAACATAGCTCCCATCGCGGTTTCGGTGACAGTTAAGTAGAGTAATAACGGTTCACCTTGTCGTGGGGGAACCAGTATTGGTGGGTTGCTCAAATACCTTCTGATGGTATCAAATGCCTCTTGACATTCCTCATTCCACTTAGTCGGTACATCCTTCTTTAGCAGCTTGAAAATCGGCTCGCAAATAGTCGTCAACTGAGCTATGAAGCGGCTGATAAACTGAATTCGTCCCAAAAATCCCCGGATTTCCTTTTCTGTCTTTGGTGTTTGCATCTCCATGATGGCTTTGATTTTCCCCGGATCTACTTCTATCCCTCTCTGTGTGATCATAAAACCGAGCAGCTTCCCAGCAGTCACTCCAAATGCACATTTCTGAGGGTTCAGACGCAGCTTGTACCTGATAATTCTTTCAAAGAACTTCTTCAGAGCAGCTAAATGTCCTTCCCTATCCACAGACTTCACAATCATATCATCTACGTACACTTCCACCTCCTTGTGAATCAAATCATGCAGCAGTGTGGTAGCCATCCTTTGGTATGTCGTGCCAGCATTCTTAAGGCCGAAGGGCATAACCCGATAACAAAATGTTCCCCATTGTGTGATGAAGGCTGTCTTTTCCATATCTTGGGAAGCCATTTTGATCTGGTTGTAACCCGAAAAGCCATCTATAAAAGACAAGAGTGCATGGCCAGCAGTGTTGTCGACCAATACATCTATATGAGGCAGAGGGAAATCATCCTTAGGACACGCCTTATTGAGATCTCTGAAATCAACACACATTCGTACTTTCCCGTCCTTCTTAGGCACTGGAACGATGTTGGCTAACCATTCTGGGTACTCCACTACTTGTAGAAATCCGGCATTCATCTGCTTGATCACCTCATCCTTAATCTTCAAGGCCCATTCTGGCTTCATTCTCCGCAACTTCTGTTTGACTGGCTTCATGTTCGGATCAGTGGGGATAAAGTGTTGCACAATGTCGGGATCTATGCCTGGCATATTTTGGTACGACCATGCGAAAGCTTCATTGTTCTCTCTCAAAACCTCTACCAATGATTCTCTCTCTTGCGGCGACAGTGTTGATCCAATTTTAATTATTTTAGGTGATTCATCCGTCCCTAAATTGATTGAAATTAATTCATCCATGTTAGGTTGAGAGTGCCTCTTTCCATATTGCTCGTCGAGCTCAGGAGGAACATCCTCTCGCGGGTTTATATTCATGCCATACAAATCCAGAGATGGTAAAAAAGAGGCACTGCAAGAGAGATGAGAAGAGAATGAATATTTCTTTTATTAATTGAAAGTTAAATAACTGAACATAGAAGATGAAACACACTGACACTCATACCTCTTTAAATGAGGTTGAGGTTTTTTATTAAAAACAAGAAAATCCTACACTACTACAAAGAAAGCAGGGAAATCCTATTCTACTGAAGACACCTACAAGTTATCATCAGATGGAAGTGACTCGATCTCCTCACAATCATGGATGAAAGGACAATCTTCAAAGCCCCAGTTTGATAAGGGTGAAGTTGTAGGTTCAATTGGATAGATTGCCTCGACTTCATAAGTATGCAATTCGAGACACAGAACCGCCTGCTCGAACATATCTGTCATGGCACCAGCATCAAGGTCTTCAACCCAATCATTTTCTTTCTTACTAGTCTCACTAGTAATAGAATCATCGATCACTGAAGCAGTAAGAGAGCAAGTTGGCCTATATGGTTCAAGGGTTGAGTCAAGGGTTCGTCCTTTCGCCCTTGCGGAGTCTTTCTCTTTTTTCTTTTGAGTCATTTTCTTCTTATCTTCCTTAGTGGGTTGATAGCCTAGCCCATAAGGATGGATAGCAGACGGGTATTTCAAAACTTCAGCGATGCCTTGCAACCTTCGGCCCAATCCCATTCCAGGGAAGAATCCCATTCCTTTCATGATCTGTCCTACATGCAGATTCCCATGAGGATTATAATCAAGAGGTATCAACTCCCTCTGCTCGGGCTCTCCTTCGATAGCCTGTACATACTCGAACCCTGACAGTAACACTTCTGACGGCTCCTGGCTGATCTCACAGATTGGCACTCGACTATTTCGGTTCATCTCCATATCCCCTTTCAAAGTGACCACTGACCCCTGATGTGGAAACTTGATTTTCTGGTGAAGTGATGACGGTACAGCCCCGGTCGGATGAATCCACGGTCTTCCCAAAAGCAGATTAAAACTGGCTGGCACATCTAGGATCTGAAAATCAACATTAGATTCAACTGGCCCAATAACAACTAGAAGAGTCACCATTCCCACAACTTCTCTACGAGTGTTGTCATAAGCCCTGACAGTCTGTCCTGATGGCGAAAATTCAGATGGTTCAATCCCCAATGTAGTAGTAGTACTGAGTGGGCATACATTCAACGCTGACCCATTATCAACCAAAACTGAGGGAACTCTCTTTCTTAAAATATCCACAGTGATGTACAAAGCCTGCAGGTGATTACTCCCACTCTCAGGTAAGTCAGATTCAGTAAATGAGATGGACGGTCCATGATGAACCGGATTTACCAAACCTACCAAACCCTCAGGGGACGTATCAATAGGAACCTGCACCTGATTGAGCAACCGAAGCACCGTTTGTCTGTGTTTCTGTGAAGCCATGAGCAATCCCCAAATTGTAATGTTAGCCTGTGTTCTCTCCAACTGTTTCAGTATCTCTTCCTCTTCTTCTATGACATCTGATCGCTGACCTTTCTCTAATTCCCCCAACGGATTACTGGCTTCCAAATGAGCTGGCTTGAAATGGCGTCCGCCTCGAGTCAAATGGTCTACTTCCTCATCACTGGCCCACAGATTCTCTATGGTTTCAGGTGTGCTCATGAGATCCTCCCATTCAATCATACCGATTAAATCACTAGCAACAGTAGATGCATAGGCAGAACTAGGCCATTTGTGGGAATTAACCCATGGGGATCTAGGGTAAGTAGCATGTCTCCATCTTCTCCGGTGACCTTAGCAACTGCAGAGGTCCTATTCTCAAACTGTTCCCGCAAGATATCCTGACTCAACTCTTCAGGTGAAGAAGGAATAACTGATTCAACTTCTGCAGGCAAATCATCCCACCCCGTTGGAATGATAGGTTCATCAGAAATCTTTCTCGATGAATAGAGCACGTAAAAATCAAATTTACCGCTCGATTCTCGTAACAATTCGACCTCCGGGTCTCCCGCTACATACCTCTCTTTCAACTGACGTTGAGAATTCCCACTTCTAGGAGCTTCTTCGAGAACTTCAGGTTGCTCAGGTTCTTCATACTAATACAATTCTCCATCATCAAGTAAATCCTGAATCAGTTTCCCTAAAACTCTGCAATTCTCCGTGTTATGCCCGAAAATATTGTGGTACTGGCAAAAAGGCTTATGGAAGCGGGGTATGAGTGGGGTAATAAGGCCTTGGGATCAGGCTTGGTAAAAGGCTTCGGTTAAGGTAGTTTTGAGTGGGACATATGGGCGGATTGGGTGACGAATTTTTGGGTCGTCGAGGCCCAGGGCGTTGATTTGAGCTGGTGGTGGTACAGCATGGGTTGGAAGAGGGTTACTGGTGACATTTGGTTGACTTGGTGGATTTGGTGGGGCAATGACTTTCTTGTTAATGAGGTCTTGGATTTTATGGCGAAGGCGCATGCATTGGTTGGTGTGATGGCCCTTAGATTGGTGGAACTGACAATACTCATTCTCCTTGAAGTTTCTGGGTAATGGATCTGGAAGAGGCCGGGGTTCCAAAGGGGTAAGGAGACCACGTGCCTTCAATTTCTCAAGGACACGTTCTAGGGACATGTATAGATTGGTGAACTGGCGGGCCGGCTCTCTAGCTTGGAATGGGCGGTTTGATTGGGTAGCTTGAATAGGTTGGGCAATGGCATTGACTTCTGGGTTGGGTTTGCGGTTGAGAGGTGGTTGGCGGTTTCTGAAAGGTTCTTCGGCCTTGAGAGCCCCACTAGCCAGAGCATCTTCAACTTGAGTACCGGCAATAACAAGGGCTTTGAAGTTAGGGGAATACTGCGAGAACAAATACTTGTTGTAAATGGGCAAGAGACTCTTCAACACCATCTGCACCTGCTCATCATTGGTAGGCCTGTGGGTCATCTGCGAAGCTTTCGCCCTCCATCTGGAAATGAAGGCAAAGAAACTCTCCTTCGGTTCCTGCTTAGTAGTCTCAAGATCCCTACGAGTCACATCAATCTCAGTGTTGTACTTGTAGTGATTAGTGAACTCATTGCAAACATCCTCCCATGTCTTCAACTTAGTCTCATCTAAGGATAAAAACCACTTCGAGGCTGACCCTTTCAGTGATTCATGAAACATCTGGACCAATAGCTCATCATCGGCTCCACGAGGTTGCATTGCCCTCACATACATCTTCAAATGGGTTTTAGGGCAACCCATCCCATCAAACTTCTCTAATTCCGGCATCTTAAAACTGAACGGCATACGGGCCTTGGGGAACAGTGAAAAAGATGTCACATCAACCATGTCATCAGACCGACGCATCCCCTTCAGGGCTTTCTCTAAGGCTTCAACCTTACTCGACAACAGGATTGGATCCCCAGAGAGGAACCTAGATCCACTGGGCTCGCCATCCAGATTGATGGGCTTAGACTTGGCTCCTGCCTGGGCCTTGGCACTGTCATCAACTTGGGCTGGAATAGGTGGATCAGAAGTACTCTTCGGGTTCTCTAAGTGGGCCTCCCTATCCTGATATGTATTGGTCTGTTTATCTTGGGACATTTTCTTAATCTGTTCAGTCTCACGGGCCAGGGCATCAATTCGGTCCATGATAGCATTCAACACTGTAGCAGTGGTACTGGATTCTCCGTCAGCCATTGAGGATACACTCGGGGGTTCAACACTAAAAAGATGCCCTCTAGAATCACGACGCCAGGCCAGAATTCTACACCATGAAATGGGCTTTTTTAGAAAAACGGAAGAGTCAATGATGCTCAAAACCTATTGACAGACTATCAAAGAGGTGCTATCCAAATAGAAGAAAAAAGAAAGGAGAAAATCGTCCTATCATAATTCTGATTCACTTCCCTATTTCACAAGGGCATTTCCTTAGAAATTAGGAAATAAATCGAAATCACCAATAGGGAAATAAAACATGACTGACCAAACAGGGCTCAAAGAGCAATTCCAATGACCAGTCCTTCATTCTTAGGACACTTTCCTTTGAATCGAAGGTCTTAGTCAAACAAGCCAAAACAACCTAATCACAGAAAAGGGTATGTACCTTTAGAATATTCTCTTCCGTCCTCAAAATAGTCTTTCATTCTAAGGACCAAAATCCTTAAAATAAAGGGCCTATATTAAAAATATCAAAGTTTATCCAAGGGTACATATCCCTAAGTTCTAGCATTCACAAACAAGGCTCACATCAAATTGGGACAATTTCGGCAGCATAACGACGCAATTATGCGCTAAAAGAAATTTGGCAGCATAACGGCGTAGGTATGTGTCAGGGGAAAATTTCGACAGCATAACGGTACAGTTAAATGCCAAAAGGAATTTCGGCAGCATAACAGTACAATTATGTGTCGAAATTTCGGCAGCATAACAGGTGTGTGCAAGCACTATAGGGTAGAGTGTTCTACTTGGCTGTCTACATGGACTAATGCAAAAGGTGGGTTCAAAGGTTCCTATTACAGACCAATCCATATACCTAACCACATGTGACACATGGCGTGCTGCGTGGGTCAAACAGTACTGATTGGTCATTGATATACCCCGAAGGGTACTTGACAATAGGTTGATGGCTTCGTCATGATTGCCCTAGTGTCGAGTGGAGACAAGGATCAGGACTAGACCATCGTTTGGCAAGGCAACATCGTCCTATCACACAATGACATGCAGCTAATATAACTAAAATGATATGCAGTCACACAAATGCAAGTGGTTGATTTTAATTAATTTAAGAAATTAAATAGCCCAATTAAATTAATGAAGTTTAGCCCTCGATATCCCCAGCGGAGTCACCAGTTCTGTGGACCAGCCTCGTGGACGGGGCTTTGATGGTGTGTGAGTCCACATCATCACCGGGCGATGTGATTAGGGGGGTTTAGAAATCAAAACAAAGGAGTCGCCACCTTATTTTTAAGGAATAAGGAAACCATAAAAATGTTTTTATTTTAAAACAAAACAAACTCCATTTTCAATGAAAAGACAGTCTACAAACCAGAGTTGGATCCGGGGGCTAGGTTACGACGTGGGAAGGTTCCAAGCTTTCGCTTGTAGGCACCCACCTCGCCCTAATTAAAGGCCTTCTAATTTATTTGGGCTATTTAAATTTCTTAATGCAAACAATCCTAAATAATCTAATCAACCAAAAAATAGTGATATAAATGCATTATCTATATTAGTTATATTAATAATAATAAAAAATATATACAAACAAACCCTAAGAACCTAGGACACCCTACGGGCATCCTAGGGCGGACTTGAGCCCTATTAGCGCCTACGTAACTTACTAGTATCACCTAGCAAGTATCAAAGTCCACGTAGTTCGACTACCCTAGGACTCTCCTATTGTAATCGATCACATCATCAAAGGTATTTTAACCTAATTCAAGACTCTAATTTCGAGAGTTTTTATTCTTTCAAAATCATTTATTTGAAATCATTTCGAATTAAAAGATATTCATAAAATCCAAATATTCCAAACTAATTCTTATCTTTAGAATTAAATTCCAATTGAAAATCTTTTTCAAAGATATTTCAAGAAAACAAATCATATTGAGAGGAATTTCATTCCAAAGTAAAAATCTTTTAAAACATTTCAAATCTTTTGAAAATCAATTAATAATCAAATATCTCATAAAATTATATTTATTTCATAAATATTGCATCAAAAATCTTTTTATAAAATATCTCGAAGGTTGACATCTCAAATCAAATAAAACACACAAATCTGATAGCAATCTTTACAACAAAGGAAATTCCTAGGGAAGGTCAAGTGACCTTCCTAATCCTAGGGTCTCTAACTAGCCCTAAAGTTAATCTAAAAACCTAAAAATACTAATGCAATGCATGCTGAAATTTAAACAAATAAGCATGTAATTAATTCTAAAAATGCATGAAAATGCCCCTAAATGCACACTAATTAATCTATGTGAGCCTAAGCATATTTCTAAGTTGGATTTGGCCTTAAAATAATTTTTAGAAGTGATTTAAAGGCATAAACAAATCCGGACAGATTTGAGCATTAACCTTTAACCACTCTAAAAATCATGAAAATAAAGAATAAAAAATGTGAAAATGTCCTAGCATGCTTTCTATATGAATATACAAAATAAACTACAAAAATCATGCAAAACATGGCTTAAAAATGATAATTAAACCATTTTAAAGTATATATCCAAATCTGGACAGATTTGAATATACACTTTTAATGGCCTAAAAATCATTCTTAATCCATGGTTAATAATGAATAAATACCCTAGCATACAATCTATCATGCTTGATTAAATTACCATGCAAAACATATCAAAAACTACACAAAAATATGCTTACATAATTAATTTAAACACAAGGGAAGGATCTCACCTTTGCACGCTCCCTCGTACACATTTTATATATTCAAACCAATAAATCCAAGCCGAGTGCTTCAAATAATCATAAAAAAATCACAAGGGAAGGATCTCACCTTTGCACGCTCCCTCGTACACATTTTTCAAACAATCAAATTCATGCCAAGTGTTTAAATAATCATGAAAAGCATAAAAAAAGGACTCAAGACTCATCACATGTCAAAATAACATCCTAACACATTCATATCATCATTAATATCATCAATCAAATGTTTAAAGACTCAAATAACAATATGAACGTATCAATATTTATTTTAAACATGCTTACACATAAAATAATGAAAAACTTATCCTAAACATGATAACTAGCATAAAATAACAACAAAGCTAATCCTAAACATGTTAACTAACACAAAATGATGACAAGACTAATCCTAAACACATTTAATCACATAAAATCATAATAAAACTAACCCTAATCATGCATACTCACATAAAATCACAATAAAGCTAACCCTAATCATGCATACTTACATAAAATCATAATAAGACTAACTCTAATCATGCATATATACATAAAATCATAACAAAGCTAACCCTAACATACATACCCACATAAAATCACAACAAAACTACATTAACCCTAAACATGCATTCTAACATAAAATCTCGATAAAGTTAACTAACCCTAAACACATATGCTAACATAAAATCATAACAAAAAACCTAAACCTAATCATGCATGCTCACATAAAATAATAGTAAAAGACAACCCTAATCATGCTTGCTAATATATAATCAAAATAAAACCATTCCTATTCATGATGAACATACTATTATCCTATATTAAAACTACATCCTATTTTAATCATGCATAAACAAATAAGAAACTACCTTAACATGTTAAACATTCTCATAATAAAAAGAAAAAGATGATCCATCTCATATGAGAATGAAGAGAACTTACATCATAGCATCACAGATTTATGTAAGAACTTAAGAAACAAGAATGAGATTGAGAATTTACCCTTCTCCCTCCTTCTTGGCTAGCCTCCTCCAAGCTCTTAGCCTTCGATCCTTGCTCCTTCAATGGTGTGGAGATGAAGAGCTAAAAATCTGTAGCCTCCTTCTCCAAACCCTAAAAATCTCTCCTCCTTCTCTCTCTAACTCCATAGTGTATTATATATAGAGCTAGGGTTCAAATCCTTGAATGGCTAGGATTAATCCTTCTAAAAAATGATCCTAGGTCTTAGAATGAATCTCTCTAGGGTTTGAAAGCTGAAACCCTTCGAATTTATGCCAAAAAATCAAAACAAATCGGCCAAAATAAGTCAAATTTTCCAAAATGGAAAAATTGGCTCGAGCAAGCTGATGGCCGTCCTAGGCATGGACGGTTGGCCGTCCTAGCTAGGACGGTCACCATGCTGACTTTCCCAATTTTGTTCCCCAATTTTAGGGTTTTCGAATTTTGGCCATATTTTGGTCAAATTTGATCCAAATCCGATGGTTCAGGGTTCAAAACGACCGTGTTTTGATCCTCTACATTTTTAGAATGTTTTTGGGTTAAAATCAATTGACCATGGTCAAGGGTTTTAGCAAAAAGCTAGCCAATTGACCCGGTTGTGCCAAAATTGGTCATATGATCATTCTCTGTTTTGTAAAATTGATCAATTAGGCTTGCACCATTTCTAAAAACATGGTTTCAACATGAAATTGGTACTTAACAACATGTTTTGAAAATCTTTTGTTTTGGTGAAAACGACCAATTCACGGTCAATTTGATCGAAACCCTAATTCAGCTCATCCTTACCCGTGAGATCGGTTTTGGGAGAATCCATCCCAACCATTCAAAGGCTCAATTGACACACCAAAT